>JAPMOR010054500.1:280805-313787 GCA_026543865.1 Argiope aurantia
TATATATATATATATATATATATCTGTACCTTAACGACTTTTATTCCTCATAATTTCAAGAAAATAGGTCAATTTTTATATCAAGGTTATTTGACCAAACCCTGGTGTGCATGTTGTAGCGTACGAATGTAAAGGCAGAAAATCAGGAAGAAAGGTCATGAGAAAGTACTCTAAACTTATAAAGTTTTAGAAAAAAGTTTGCAATCGCAGCGGCTTAATTCCGCAAGAAAAATAAGAGCTTGTACAGCTGTAAAATTACAAATACAGTGAAATCAGAGCACGATTGATTAATAAATTATTACATTGTATACCGTCCCTCAGTTTCTTCATCTTGAATGCATGCGTATATAATCGAACAGATAAAAATAAAATATAATTTTTTAATGCTCTTCAGTTTTATTTTTTAAGCTACACTTTAAACAAAAATAAAAGAATGAAGTGACAGTGATTTTTTTATCTTTGTGTCTTTCTAAATCGGATGGACATATCTATGTGCAAGCACTCGAGTTTTATAGGAAATAGGAACAAAAATTAAAAAAAAAATATTCTGAATATATATATTATTTTTTTCTTCATTTAATTCTTTTTAAAAATGGAAACTTATTCAATTTTATGAACGAGAATTATCTCCCCGAGACTTTTCCAATAAAGATGTTCCCCTTTAATTCAAAAAATCGTGGACTTGAGCAAGGTCGAGAATGCCACAAGACGCCCTCACATGAGAGTTTTATACATTGTAATATAGTGAAGAAACTGAAATGCCCTTTTACGCCCTGCTTTGTGAATGGCTTTTTTTTCCAACCTACTGACCTAGATCTAATTAACCCAGAATTGCAGTTTTAATATTAAGACCAAATACCAAATTATATTCATCGAAATCGTTGCTATCGCGTTTAATGAATTCAAATAATTGAAAGATTCACTCAGATGCTCACTTCTTTGAAAGATTTCATTCTAAATCCAATAAGCATTTACACTTTAGATGCTTATTTTGTGTACTAAATCTTATTCATAAGGCTATCTACGTTTTGTAGTTTTCGAGTTCACTTGTTCTCAGGCAAGCAGACAGATATATTTTAAGTCAATAGATTTCATTGAAATTTGATAGAAATCTACAAATTCAATGAGGGCCACATACCAAATTTCATCTATATAGCTCAAGGCGTTTTTGAGTTATCCTATTATTCATACAAAAAAAAAACATAATTTCCAAACTTTGCATTACGAAGTGAGGGAAGTCTGAGATGTTGCGATTTGTCTAAATGAAAAATTCGAAAATTTTTGATGATGAAAATATTTTCTCTTGATGCACTTCGTGATAAGAGAAAATAAAAATGGGCTTGAGTTCATAAATTGCTACGTGTTTAATGAATTGTAATAAGTTTTATTATAAACAGATTACTACTAAGGGAAAATTTTATATTCTTTCTTTCGAGCTAAAATAAACATTATCAACTTCCTATAACCTGAAGACGAAATAGATATTCTACACTTTAGCGTATTTTCTGATAAAGAAAATTAAGGTAAATAAATATTTTTGAAAGAAAATTATAAAAATATTAAGGCCAAATTAATAAAATTAAATTTTTAGAGAGATGTAGAAAAGAGCATATTGAATTAGATTAAATTCATACTTTTGATAGGTAATAAAAGAAATAGAAAAAAATCATTAAAATTTTGCAAATATAGAAGGTATATTGAAAAGCAGCAAATTTTCTTGCTTATAACTTGTGTATAATTTTAATACTATTTTAAATAAGTAAGCAAGACAATTGACTCACAGTTGAAATAATAGTAACTAGTATTTAAATAGAATTATTTATTAAAATATAATTATCTCGATTTGTATAGCAAATTTGCTTTTCCTAGATTTAATGGCTTTCCTACAAATAGCTTTTCTCTAAATTTAAATTTGGAGAAAAGTAAGCAAAAGGCAATTAATGTATTTTTTTACTTAAATATTACATTACTATTTGTGACTTATTGCATTTAAATTGTTTCCACTAATTAAAAAAATGTGACATATTATATCTACTAATTTAAGTGATTTGGCGTTAAATGAACGAACGGAATAGAAGTACCCGGTTTGAGCAATGATTACACTTTTGGAAAAAAAACAAAAGACAGAATCTCCTTAATACCGGCAATTCTGATTCTAGAAGAAAAGAAAAATAGGACTGCTTCAGCAGAATTCGATAATTAATGCAACTGATTACGACCCAAAATTAATCACGTTCAGTTACACAAGACTAATCAATATTCTTTTTATGCTAATAATTTAAAAAATAATAGCCGCTTTCGGTGGCAGCGGTTCACGCACAATACAAATAGTAATAATTTGGCTACATGAACTGTATTTTACCAAAAAAATTAAAAATATTTTAAAACATTCTTGCTCAATAAACATAAACTGCGTTACAGTTTTATTTTTCGATAACTTTCGAAATGGAAGTAGTAGGGGAAGAGAAGCATCAAAGATGACTTATCTATCACGATCTTTCATTTGAAATAGAAATTGGCGAAATGGAACCAGTAGCTGAGACATAGTGATTAATTTTTTCCCTTATTATCTAAAATAGATTGTTGATTTATTAATATAATTCACTTGGCGCATTTATATTTTAGAAACGCCTTGAATACGGTTTTCGAAATTATTTATGAACTGTTTTTTTACTATTTCCATAAGTATTTCCCCCGCCTCAACCTTTCATTTAATTGTTTTTTAATCAGTCATTTCCTTCCTCACGTACGTTTTCTTTAAAGAAAAAGTAAAAGGAGAAATGTTTCTGCAATTCGGACTGAAGGGGAGATTGCAAACAATTAAATTTGCCATCGGTTCAGCATTATGTTATTCATTGAAATAGATTTTGAGGCCCCCATAGATTTCAAGGCACGAGGCGACCGCCTTCACCGCCTGTGCGGAAAATCGCCACTGTACAGGCTGAACCATTGCTCCTACAGCTACCAACTTGGCACAGATATATTTTGGAAGGTAAAAATGTGCCTTTCACAGCATTTTTTTTACAATTTTAATTAATTAAAAATTAAATGAAATCTCGATGCATTTTCATCATAAATTTCAAAATCATTAGGGAACAAAAATAATTTATATTCATCTTAAATTTTAAAAAAAAATTATCTTTCCAATCATGCTATTTTAATCTCAGTGCAGCCTTTTACTGTATTTTCAATTATTTTTAAAAAATATTTTATTTCACAACAAAATATACTTTATAGTTAAAAAGACAAATACGGATAAGTCAAATCCTTTCATTGCATTTGCAAATATTTCATTCTGGATATACCTTTTATTGTTAATGATGGAGATATAAAATTACGATTTTTTTTTTCAAAAAAAAAAAAAAACAAATTTCCATTTAAAGAATGCTTTTACTATGCACTTTGAAATTTTCTGTATTTAAAGTCTAATTTCACAAGTAAGCGATGATGAACATTTTCCCAGTGCATCTATTTTTAAGCACTATTAATGCTATATAATTGAATGTATAAAAAATATACTATTGCTCTTGCCGCTAGAGAATTGCGTTTTTATTGTAGTGCACTGAATTTTTTTCATTAATTTGAAAAAATTTTATTGTGTCAACCACCAAGTTATTACATAAATGAAAAAATAATAATTTTTGTAGTAACTGTGAGTGAATGAATGCAAACTATTTTGTAATGCCTATAAAGTTTCAAGATTCTATATTTTATATTTATATATAAGATTTTAAACAAAAATTTATAGCTCCAACAAGTAAGTTTATGTGTTAGTCGAGGTTTAAAGATTTCCATTTTTCAAATTAAATAAATTAAGGAAATTAATGTATAATGCTGGAAGCAATAATTCATATATTACGCATAACGTAAACGCGATTACTCAAAAAAAACGCATAGATTTAATTATATAGAATTTGGTATGCGATTCTGTGACAAATTTTTGTTTCAGTCGATTGGAAAGAGCGTGACTAAAACACAAATTCTGTTTTCAGGTACTATAAAACGTATATCAGGAAATAATCTCCCCAAAAATAGTCCAAGATTACACGATAGATTCAATATAAAGACAATTCACACTAAAAGATCAATATTTCTTAACAATTTTTCACTAATTTTCAAAGCCTCAAAAGCAGGTTAACAGTTTTATATGGGGTGACATTCAGTTTGATATCATTGAGAAGATTGAACGCATTTTATAATGCGTAAAAATATTTTGTGTGATAATTATTTATAAATTTATAAAAAAAATATCAACAAATTTGGAAGCTTTGAATCAGATTGTCGTACAATAAACCGAATAAAATTTTACAGAGCAGTCTTAATCGAAATAGTCTTAAAATATATAAAAATCGAAATGAAATATTGAGGAAAAAAAATCATTAAAACGTATCTGTGCAAGTTTTTTTCTTCTTGTTCTTTTTCACCATTTCGCAGAAATTTTGTCCAAAATTAATACATATTCGCAAATAATTATTGCAACTTCTATCATCCCCTAGCTATTTTTTTTATTGTTAGAAGAAGAAAAAAATTTATTTTTCACCGCACTTATTTAAAAGGTTTAGAGCCTTTAACGTTGATCTTAAACCATGCTAGATCGCATACTAAAGATTTTTCCGTGTGTGAAAGAACACCGTGATTTAAGTACATTAGATTTCCTTCTATTATATTACAATCATCTGTATATATAAAACGAAGTCATAAATCGTGTAAGTTAAACCATCTATAACTCAAGAACGGCTGTATCGATTTTAATGATATTTGGTTTTCTGGATTCATCTCAGCCCCCAATAGCAGAATAACCATTAAAATATCATAAAAGTTCATGGAAAAAAAATTAATCTTGGACTGCCACGGTTTGGCGATATGGCGTTTTTTGGCATCCAAACCACCGATATCAACGATGAAATTACCAGCTATCAAGTTGGTAGATATGTGAACTGCAATGAGGCGATTTGGCGTATATTCTTATTCCCTATTCACGAACGTCATCCCACTGTTGTACATTTGGCGGAGCATCTGGAGAATGGTCAATGGAGAATTTATTTCATCGTGTCGAATGTTGCTCAACGAGCTGAAGCACCTCTAGCGACAACCTTGACGAGTTTCTTTGCGACTTGCCAAAGCGATCCGTTTGCCCGAACGTTGCTTTACTTAGAGATGCCACGTTATTACACTTGGAACGCTTCATCGAAGAAATTTCAACGTCGGAAGCAAGGCGACGTGGTTCCTGGTCATCCGGAAGTGCGTTCTACTGATGCTCTTGGCTGTATTTATACAGTTCATCCGAAGAATGATGAATGCTTTTATTAGCGGTTGTTACTGGTGAATGTTTGAGGGCCAACATCATTCGAATCACTACGAACTGTTAATGGTATAGTGTGCCCAACATTATGTGCTGCATGTGAGCTCAATTTGCTTGAAAACTATAATCACTGGGACACGACAATGGCTGAAGCAACTATTTCTGCATCTCCAAGTCAGATACGCACATTATTTGCTATCATCCTTTCGACATGCTTCCCATCCAATATACGTGACCTGTAGAATAAATACAAGAATAACATGTCAGAAGACATTTTACATCGAATTCGTTAAGCTCAAGAAATCTCGATATTGAGGTAAATGAGGAGATGCATTACCAGGATTTGCAGTTGTGTTACATCATGTGCGGCAGTTTATTCGTGAAGTTAGGAATGCCAGCACCAGATCGTGGAACGACGCGTTTAATCGAGAATTGGAACGTGAACGTGAATATGATCAACATGAATTAGACCAATCAGTTTAAACGAATGTACCCTTGCTGAACCTCCAATAGACGGAAGTGTAAGGCAATTGATGATGGAAATAATGGCTTATTTTTTCTGGATGTCCCTGGTGTAACTGGGAAGACATTCCTCATATTATTGCTTTTGTCCACTGTTAGTGCGAGATTGGATATTGCGGTAGCAGTTGCTTTTTCTGGCATAGCTGCCACATTGTTGGAAGAATGCCGTACGGCTCATTCAGCGTTAAAGTTGCCATTAAACCTACAAAATTTTGAACAAGTGACATGCAACATTTCGAAACAGTCCACAATGGCCAAAATTTTAGTAGCATCTAAAATCATCATATGGGACGAATGCATGATGGCGCACAAACGCGCATTGGAAGCACTTGACCGGACATTGAAAGATCGCAATGATTCGAGATGCTTTGAAGGCACAATGATTTTGCTGTCTGGCGATTTCCGCGAAACACAGCAGTCATTCCAAGATCGATTGCTGCCGATGAAATAAACACTAGTTTCAAATCCTCAAATCTGTGACGCTATGTGAAGAAACTTCAGTTAACAACAAACATGCGAGTTGCATTGCAGAACAATCCATCTACTGAAGATTTCTCCAAGTAGTTGTTGACAATCGGTAATGGCTGCAATTTCGTTTCAGCCAAAGATGAGCTCATGAACAAAGTGTTCCTGAACATCGTTGATAACCACAAAAATCACAAATGGTTGAGTGAGTGAGAAATTTTGGCGGATAAGAACAAAGTTGTAGATGACATAACTTCGTAATTCATAATCAAATCGTTGGTAGTCTGCATTCATTCAAATCTATTGATTGTGTAACAAACGATGACGAAGTCATCAACTATCCATCTGAATTTTTAATCTCCTTGGATGTGCCTTGCTTACTACCGCACAATTTACAGCTGATGGTTGGCTCGGTGGTCATGATGCTTCAAAACCTAAACGAACCAAAACTATGTAATGTCACGCATTTTGTGATAAAAAAAAAAAACTGCTAATCAATGCGATTCACGTGACTATACTCAAAGGAAATTTCAAAGATGAAGAAGTTATTCAAGGATTACCATGGTCCCAAGAGATATGCCCTTTGAGTATAAATGAATTCAATTTCCATCCAATTCGTGTTGCATTCTCGATGACGATTAACAAATCACAAGGCCAATCGTTGAGTGTTTGTGGTCTGAATTTAGAAAACCCATGTTCACGTGTTGGTAAACCCTCCGCTTTATTAATTCTTGCGCCTGATAACAAAACAAAAAAATGTTGTATATCAAAAGGTGCTTGATTCAAGAGAATAAACCGGAATGTATATATAGATTGAATAAAGAAAATGTCTTTCTGACAAGCCATTGTATTACTGATTTTTGTAGTTTTATTGAATTTTTTTTTATTATAGCAAGTCAAATATGATTAAAATTGGAACAGCCGTTCTGGAGTTATAAATGGTGTAACTAAATTGTTCATTGATTGTTAGACGGTACGAAGTTCGCTGGGTCAGCAAGTATATTTATATATAATGTAGAACACAATTTTTGAACAGTTTCGTGGCCGAAGAGAGAAGACACTTATAATTTTCAACTTAGATTTTATTCCACCCCGAGGGGCATAATCTATGCAAAAGCAAGAAGCGGCAAGGCACGTCTACATTGCAACACAAGAGCGAACGTAATGTTTATCCCCATGATTATATACTGCGAAATTCTAATAGGGATTTCTTTACACGTGTCGATTTAGTTAAGAGAATTATAGGGATCTTTTAAAAGAATTTATTTACATTAACAAATTTTATCCCTTCACTCGGAGTGTGGAAATTTGTCGATTTCAGCAATTTTTCAGCTTCTGTTGCATTAATTAAAAAAAAAAAAAAAAAAAGAAGATGGAAGTGGATCAGGAAATAAAGAACATTTTAGAATGAAGTTAATATGAGCGAAATTAAGATAAAAATTAGGAAATTAATTGGTATTTAATTTAGATTTAGAGATATCATTACATATGTATTAAACGTTACATTAATATACAACACAAACGTTATATTATTTTATTTTCAAATATTTACTTACTGGCCATATGTATATGGACAACATACGAGAGAGAAACAATATAAATATCAACTATCATAACCTTCACCCAAATCAATGTCAAATTCCAGAAGTCGCTTAATGTGATCGCTGTTAATGTTAGCATTCGCTTCATATTATTAAAATCCCCTAGTTCACGAGTTGACGTATTCAAACGTATCTAAAAATATTCGCCTAGCTTTCTGCATCGCTTATCAGTTTTGAAGGAGAGAATTGACCAATCAGCAGTTAAGGACGTTCACGGAATTTCCATCATCTGAAAATAGAATCTGGATTAGACTGAAGGCACAGCTTCACTGTCACGTCTAACTTGAAATCTGTTGAACAACATAAATTAATATTGCCTGATGTTGAATAACGAAAGTAAAATGAATGGGCAGGGTAACCGATTATTGACATTTGTCAGTTGGAAAAACTTCATGGGTATGAAAGGCCAACTAAAATGAATCAATGCAACACTTACGCAGTTGAAAATTCGTTTCTTCTTTGTAAAATTTTGGAAAAATCGCGAGTATGAAAAATGAATCTTGTTTATATTCAAGACCCAGCAGTAAACTTCGAATATTCAGATAGGACAACAGTGCCGAAGGGGAAGGAGAAAAAACAAACAAAAAACCTCGATCAACAAACGAAATGCATCAAGCACCTGATATTTTGAATATGGCTGGCAGCAACGTTCAATAACTATTAAAAAATACATGTAAAAACAATATATTAATTGAATTAAGGAATAATCGCCATTTTTCTATTATCATTTTTGAAACAATTATACAAGACCCGAGATTAGTGTCTTTTTTTCTTGATTCTATAAAAATAACCGAATTGTGTAAAATCGACTGTTACCAGTCGGTAAATATGAATTTCGGCAAATCCCGAAACAATTGCATTATAAACAGGTATTGTATCAATCAACTATAACGATTAGTGGCGATCATGAACGAACACTGAATTGTTATTTCAATTTCACATAAATATAAAATTCCGGTTGGCGAGCCGGAAACTGTACATACATTTCCCTTTATCTAAATCAAATATACAGTTTGTCCACAAGGTCTGTTCTTAGGAAATTGAATGAACCCCCCCCCCCCTCCCAAACATCTATTTTTAGAGCCGAAACTTTACCATGAAGACATAGAACATAAAAATAAATTTGTATTACGATGTCGCCCCCCCCGTAAGTATTGTTTCGTAAATTCCAAGGGGTGGCAGAAATGAAAAGATTTTGCATTAAGTTTTTTTAATAACTAGATGTACCCATCAAAATGCGTTTTTATACTGTTAATATACCAGATATGATTAGCACAGATAAACTAAGGAAAGTTTCATTATCAAATTCCACAAATACATCTTCTCTAATTATATTTGCGAATACTCAAATCAAAATTAATCATTAAAATCGATTCAAACAAATCTATTATGATCTGAAAATTCTCTTTACAGTTTTGTATAAAAATAGGCAGCACACATTAATAATTAATCAATATATTATTACACAATTGTTTCAAGTAACCAAATTAATATCCTATTTTTAACTTGCACAAGAACTATTTTGAGATTGACTATATGCAATAGCGACTATGCAATAGCGAATCGTGGTCAGACGACATCCCATTGTGAAAACTTGGGTGTCAAATCTGCCCGATATACTTAATACACAAGGCAATTGTTTCACAAATTATGACATAAGTGAAATTCAGAACAATTTCTCAGATTTATGAATCAAAATTATTAATTTGCTAATTATTTAAATGCACGTAATTTGTCATTTCCTCAAAAATTAATTAAAAAAATCATTGAAAATTTTAAATTCTATAAAAGTATTACATTTCATAGAGCTTGCACATAGTAAAGAATAAAGCAATACTGCAGTCCAATCTATTTTATTTGCAACGAGTTTAGTTTTGATGCAGAGAACAAACATTCAAAGTACAATACAATAGATAGCTCGTACATCTAAACGCAAAATTAATATAAAATCCACAAAGAATTCAAGTCAATATGCTGCTATACTTTATTTTTTATAGAAAAGAAAATGTTTCAATTTTTAAATGTGTAAAGGGCATTCAATAATAATAGTTCTCAGATCACTGGAATACTTTTTGCTTCTACTTCTGTTACCCTTCGAAGACTGGAACAAACGAGAGTACAACAGATTGTTTAGGGCCTAAAGTAATTTGATTTAATGGTACTTTTGGATGTTCCCCTTCTACTAAGGGACCATCCATAATATTACTGCTTCGTACTTCCACTCTTGCTGTTTCTGGCAAGTAACCACTTGTACCAGTGAAATCTAATTCACTTATGGAATTGCCTAGATTTACAACAACTAGATAACCTGGAGAGCCTTTCCTGACCCTAATTAATGAAAAGGTGTCATTTTTTACAATGGGATAATCATTTAGGCCAAAATTTAAGGCTGGCTGACCCCTTAGTGCTAGTAAGCGACTAAAAATCTTCATATGAGAATGTGGATCTTTTTCTTGAACCTACAGAATAAGAAAAGTAATCAATATAAGAAAAACATGTAAACATAAATCAATAATTTATAATGAATTCATATGTATTTTATATATAAACCAACTGCACTTCAATAAATAGGTCAGACAATATACTGGATATTTTATTATTTTAGTTCAATAAGTATTTGAAAAATCCAATCAGAAAGCATCATTTATTTAAATGACTGTTTATACTTTCTTCAGTTAATGCCAAACAGCACAATCGTGTCTTTTCTACACCAAGAAAAAAATGAGTTTTGTGTCAAGATAAATTTGGAAAAGCAATATTATGCCACTTATGATCAAACAGCGAAACTAATTTTGATAAACATGTTATTCAACAATGGTTATATTGTGTGTATAAATACAGTAATTAAAACAATGATCAAAATGTTAATGGAAACTTGTAATCCCCCACCCCCAGTTATTTAGGTAGCGAGTGTTCTCTATATGCCAAATTTAGTAGCTGTATTTAATGATCCACTCCGAAAAATATTTTAAATAATATTTGCACCTAGTATGTCATACCGCATATAATTTGTAAAAATAAAATTATGTAAGTAACTATAAACAATGTCAAAAGATCAATTAGAATCTTCTTAGAATAAAAGTTCTATATCTACGTCTTTATAAATACTATCAATTTAAAAATCCATTTATTCTTAAATTTTATTAAACATCGCTTGTAAAATACTGCATATTAGTATATATGACCTTCCGCACCCGACAAAAAAATATTTCATTCTTTTAAATAGAAATATGCAATTGAAAACATTAGAAGTCTTATTGTTCTCAATGTTCCTAATATATTAACATATAATGCAATAAATGAAGTAATACATGCAATTTAAAAAGCAAGAACCCTTGATGCAATATATATAATTTTAGGTAGCTGAATTTGATGTCGCAGATCAGGGAAGAAATAAACAAGGACATTTTAAATTCTCTTTTCACTAAAATACATTAATTTCAAAAATACATGATCCTATTTATGAATAAATTTTTCATAATCCCAGAAATACTTAAAAAAATACAATGAAAATTTTTTTATTAAATATAGAGAGCATCATAAGTAAATAGCCTATTTTAAAATATAATTTGTTTACCTTTAATATCTATAATAGTATGATTTTTTTAGATTTATATGCAAGCCTTAAAAAGTATATATGAAAAAATTCAAGAAAGAGCAATGAACAATACATTATAAATATTATGGAATCATGAAATAATTTCCACCCCCTTCAAATTTACTATCAGGTGGTGGTATTCAAACCGATTAATGATTTTAAGTTATGAAAATACTAAAATAGTGTGCATTGTCACAGAGAACACAAGAGTGCACAAAATTTCAAAATTTTAACATGGCAAGGAAGCATCTAGGATGAAGGATTTGACTTCATTTGCTTTGTTATTAAAATTTTGAAATTAATACATAATCTAATTTTATCAGCAAAATCAATGACTAATTACTTCTTAGAGATAAAATAAACCTAAACGATATTCAATTTGTCTTACTACTTCTAACAATAAGGGGATATTAGGTATTAGTAAGAACCTATCATAATAAATCAAGGTTTTTTTTAAATCAATTATAAATTATCAAAGGATTACATTCTTGAATTATAAAACGGATGCCTACAGAAACTGGGGGGAGGGGGGGAGGAACTGATGTTTTAGAAATCTTGGTCTTTAATATCATACAAGTAAAAAAAATACTAAAATTAATTAATCTACGATGTTTTTGTTTAAACATTCTTACCAATACAGACAACATATCAAAAAACTCACCTCCACATTTACGGTAGTGTAATTTGGATGCACAGGCAAAGTAGTGGTTTCATTAGTAAAACCAGCATAAGAATCATTATTCCAAAGCATTACAGTTTGAGGTTTAAGTTTCTGAGAAAAACCAAAGCCATGAGTAAAGCATAGTTTTACAAGCAGCATAAGTATTTAGTAGCATTATTAAAAGCACAAATAAATTTTAGTAGAGAAGCAGGATGTAAAATCATGTGGCAAGATCAAGAAATTTATTAGTAAATTAAACAAACCTCCATAAACTATCAGTTTACTGGACATGCAATAGCAAAGATATAGGCAGGGAGATGAAAAATGTAGAGAAGACCAATTTCAAAATTTAGTATAAGTTGAATGATTTTAGTAAAAGAGCCAATACATTTATACTTTTTAAATTTAAAATCAAATATTTTTACGAAAAGAGATTTTTAAGGATAATTTTATAATGATTGTTTCAAAGCTAATAAAGAATTTTCTTTATCTATATTGTTTATAATTACTGCTTATTTTTTAATAAAAACTTCTCTTATAAGGAAAAAGGGGAGGGAGATATCCTAATCCTTTCATGTACTCGCACAATCAGAATAAGTGAACCACCCTATCTTTTATTGTTATAATTTAAATAAAAAACAGTTTCAAGCTTTTGAATTCAGAAACTATACTTGCACATGGAATTTGCATGCAAAATTATTCCTTTACTATTAGTAGGTATTGTCATCCAATTCATATTCTTAGTTCCATGATAGTGGATTTTGATTAAAAATCCATTTCTCTCTCCTTAAAGATACTCAAATTTCAAAAATTTAAAACAATTAACATTTATTCAGAAACTTTTAAATGTATTTTTACTTCTCTATAATACAGATTTAGAAAAATGTCCTTACCATCTGAAAGTTTAATGAGGTTTGAATACATTAATATATTTAGATCAAAGTAACATTCAGAGAGAGACAAATAAGAATAGCAGTTTTAGTTAAAGTTTAACCTTTTATATCTTGTATTAATTTAAAAGTAACTTTCTAATTTTATTTTTGTACTATTCAATTTTAACTTTAAGAGTTTCTTTTTATGAATTAAAATAATTTATATCTTTAATTGCTATTTATTACTTGCTTTTGGCATTTATGTTCATGCATATACTGTTAAGATAGTCATATTACAAAGAGAAATATTATGACATTAGTAATTTTAAGTATCATTGGAATATAAAGGGTTAAAAAATAACAAGGCATTAATATTAAGTTTAGTTAGGATTTTTTAAACAATTAGAATTAATAACCTTTTTTTTTTTTTATAAATCTTGATAACTGAATATCAAAATTTTACACATTATTATGCCAGAAGCTTATCTCTTGTGTACATTTTTTTTGAATTTACTGAATCTAGAAAAGACAGACTATCCATTTTTTTAAAAAACGGATTGAATCTCTATTTATGCCTTCAGTTTCTTAAAGTTAAATAATCAATTAAAATAATATAAACAAAAATTTTTGTAATTAATACAGACTATAAATGGTCTATATTTCTCATGCATGCATTAAGAAGGACATTTAATTTCTGTAAAATTAATAGAATCCAACTCTTAAAAATTTTAACTTGTAAATTAAGAAGGAAGGGGAATTCAGAAAATACTTTCCAGATAAATTTAACAATTGGAACAAAGCAATTAAATACCTTATTTTTAGTTTCTGCAGGAATATCTGAAACTCCCAATTCATCAGCATAATAAAATAATGGTGTGCCTTTAGCAAATGTTGCAACCATATGAATAGCATCAACTAAATCTTCCCCAACACGATCTTTTAATCTTGGCACATCTTTACTTCCAACCTATAAAAAATGAATTTTTAAATTGATTTCCATTTCTTAGTTGTAATATTTGAAAGCATAAGAATGTAATAAAATTATAATTAAGAAGAGAGCGTATCTAGTTTCACCAGTAATGTTGGCCATCCGAATGACGGTACATTCTTAATCCACATATCTAGATGGTCCTTGAGTTTATCTCCTGTAATAAGTTCATTTATTTCAGTGAAATGGGTATTATAGGGTAATTCTGCCAACGCATACGTTTCATTACCGTAATACAACATGGTAGTATTCATTGAACCAGATGTTTCAGCCATCAGGATTCTGAAATGGGAAAACATGTTTCAATTCAAGTTGTATTACAACTTTGAAGGACTTTTATACAATGCAATATAATCTTAATTTCAAGTAGTACAAATGCAGTTTTTAATCAGAAAATGTGGCAACAGCTACATAAAGAGCCAATATTATAGAGAACAACTAGATTTTGTACGATATATTATCTTGATGCAAATATAACACAAAAGATGATTAGTTTCATATCTTGGCAACAAATTTCTTCTTTAAAATGATAAAAATGCATTACAAAAATTTTAAACAGAGAAAACCCTAATCTAGTTTATATATATATACATTAAAAATTCTTATGGCAAAAACTTCCTCTTATCAGTGCCTAATATATTTTAAAAATCTTATTTAATGAATTCATATTAACCATAAATTTTACTCACTACAAATTGAAATTAAAGACACTCACAACATGATCATAAAAAATGACATGCAACTGTTCCAAAATTCAGATTACTGCAGACTTACTTTGGCAATGTAGAAGTAGTGAAGTTGGTAATGATATGTTTCCAATCTGCAAACAACCCCAAATTCTCAGGTTGATCAACTGTATAGATATGATTAATTTTATTGTATTCTCTCTATAAAAAGTAAATTACAAGATTAAAATATACAAATACACTTTAATACAACATACAAATAATTTATATAGAGTTATTTTGTTCATAAAGAGTAAAAAACCTAAAATTGCAATAAAAGGTTTGAATATCATGGAAATTCTTTAAACACTATATCAACATTAATGAATTTAACAATAAAAAATTGAATCAGAGAGAAAAAAAAAAGCATTTTTATTTATACTATTTTTCTGGGGGGGGGGGGGGGGAGGTTTTGAATTTTTTTTTTAAAAAACAGTTTAGAGCCAAGAAAACTTGTTTATTGTTGCACTTTTATTTATAATAAAACTTAATTCTTTTATTTATAATAATAAAACTTAATTTCCCTACTTTTTGGGTATGCAGACAAGCCGAAACACAGAAAGTTTCTGGAACTCTGCTTTATCAAATAAATTCTCCTGCTTCAGTTGCATGCCTTTTCTATATTTCGCTATTACAATTGCATATATTACATAAAAATGTTGCTGTGGTACTCGAAGAGTTGTGTTCATTGACATACCAAAATATTTACAATTGCATATTCTATCAAGACAAATGCAACAAATAATTTTTTTAAAAGAAAAAAATCCACTTTTAAAACATTAGTCTTAAAACTATTAGATCTGTTATAAAAATTGTATCGAGCAAATCAAAAGCTGTAATTTCATGGCTCAAAGTAACTATTGATAAATTCATAGACTTTAAAAATAGAACCTTAGCATTCTTGATCCTTAACCTATTTAAATAAGACTACACATTTTAGTTATTACTTTCTACCCAATATAAATATATCATTATCTAAAATTACTTTCCCAACAACTTGCATCAAGCTTTATGCTTTTTCGATAAACAAAATCTAAGCTTCCTTTAACATTACATTAGAGGTTCACTGTGTTATTTAAAAAGCATGAAACAAGGTGCTAAATAAATGCTATTCTTTGAATGAAATTCTTTGTTACTAAAATATATATATTCTAAACTACACATTAAAAATGTTTTGTTATTCTATAACATATACATTAGAGTTGTAATGCAATCATTTTATAACCAAATTTATTAAAAATGTAACATTTTACACTATGTAAATTTTTAATAAGGATATAAATAATCATCTAAATACAAGTAATAATTAGAATTAAAAAAAATCATAAGTTCTAATGTCAAGAAAACTAAACTTACTTTACTCTGCGACTTAACAGTAGCTACAGGCTCATCCCGTAAATCCGCATCCTCAACTAAATGACTAGCTGCAACAACTTTGAAACCATCAACGCCTTTTTCTAGCCAGTGTCTGATAATATCCTAGAAGAGAGTCGAGTGAGAATTAAGTAAACAATCCAATAAAATAATTGTTTTTAAATATAGTTAAACAAAATCTTTCTATACAATTGAATTCTGCAAGTCTTCAAATAGTGTAACTAAAATATTCGCAATAAATGCTACATTTTTTAAAAAATAGTTACCAACAGAAAGACGTTATTTTACAATTAAAATATTTTTAAAAAGATATCAATTTTTAAAGCACATCTGTTATATGATTATAAAAAACAGTATAGGTTAAAATATGAAAGCTTTAAATTCAAACTTCAGTAATCTGCTAAATGTTACAATAGGAAAAATTATGTCCTAAAATTTAATGTAATCCTAATTATACATCAAGAACTTAAAACGCTATTAAAACAGGTTAAATAATTCCCTTCTTAAATAGTCTTTTCCTAAATACATGCAACTGGTTTATACCTATATTAAGAATAAACATTCAGAATCTACAATTTTCACACCAATATGCAATATAAATGTTTATGCACTTAATAGCGATGATCATCTCAGTCCGAGACACTAAATGATATGCCATCTTCATTATAGCTCAGAATTAAGAAGTCGCTCAAAATAATCCTATGCTTCAAAATGAAGCAAAACTAGATAATTTTTAGAAACAAATTTACAAATACTTTATTCTTCAAATATTCTGAAGAAATTCAGGAAACTTTAATATAGAAATTATAAATATATTGCGTCTTTTGTTCATTAGAAATAAATATACGTTTGAATATTAGTAATTAAAATGTGGAAATCAATTTAATTTTCAGATCCATTTTACAGCTAAGATATGCATTTGTTTTAAACTGCACAAGAAATTAATAAAATTAAAAATAGCCATTAATATTCAATGAAATAAACTTCAATTTAGTACAAAACTGATTTGGAATAAGCCTACCAACTTTTAAATCAATATGAAAAGAAATTTTAAATACTCAAATATTACAATAATGACTTGCTCCAATATTTCAAAAGTGATACAAACACCCTCCGTTTTTGATTGACACATTACTTTGATCAAAAATAATGATCAAGTATAGATTTCAAGTAATTTAAAAACCTATTTACCCTCAATTCTTGCTTCACAAGTTCATTTCTCAAATTGAGGTCTGGAAGATTTTCTCCAAATGTGTTAAGGTAAAACTGTCCTCTTTCTTTATGCCATGTCCAAGCAGATTCGCCATTAACATTCAACTATAAACAAAATTTATTAAAAAGTTATATATTCCAAGAAATTAACTAAACTATTTAATAAATTAATATTTCACTATTTTAATTCAAGCTGCAACTAATCAAATTACAGTTCAGCTAAAATTCTATTTCAGTCATAAATAAGTTAATAAAAATAACTCGCAAGAACAATAGGTGAAGTTGCTTTTAATGTTTTAAAAACAGCAAATTTCTTTACGAACATCACTAAAATATTTTATATTAATGAAGAAATTTATTCCAATTTTACTTCTATATATAAATAGAGAAAGAAGTATTTATCATTAACCCTCACACAAAAAACATAAGTTGTTTTGGAATAATCTGCATAAATAAAACAACCCTTAGTTTCACAGAATTTCTAGTTTGTCTTAAAATAAACTTTACAGGCAAAAAGACTGAATAAATAGGAAATCTGAAAGATCATTTTTAAATCGAGATATATCACTGACTCTCCGACCCACCCTAAGGCACACAGATTAAAAAACTGAATGACCGGACTGCCACAACAGCAATACTAGTGGGAACTGGGGTCGAGTCCTAAGGGCCACCACCGGCCACGTATAACCCTTCCCGAAGGAAGTACATCCAGTCATCGATAGGAGGAGCGAAATCTTCTATCTTTTTGTGTATCCTCCAGGGTGACAAGATCCAACCATCATGCCGGAAACATCTCGTCCGCATTTCGACACGATCCCCCCCCCCAGTCTATATATTAGGGTATGTCAAACATACAAAAAGATGCGATTTTTTTTATTGTTATATTGTTTCAGCATACCCGACTATTTTTAAAAGTTTGTAACTGATCAATTGCAAAAAACTATATTTTAAATCCAAGCAATTTGTTCAACATTATAATGGGAAATTCATAAATTTTTCTTTACCCAGTTATTTGGAGGTGTGGATTTATCCCCAGATGGAGAATCAGCCCAAACATAGAAGTCTTTGTATGGCTCCTGACCTTCAACACTGGCAAGGAACCATTTATGTTTATCACTGGAGTGATTAGGAACAAAATCAACCACTAATCGAATATCTATAAGAAAAAGATAAAAATTAGTAGAAATAAAAATTAGTTCATAAAATTTTCAATTCAAAATAAAAGATTTCATTGATGAACAAGTTGAAATAAAAAAACTATGTACAAATTTCAGAATAATTTACAGTGTGTATTAGACATTAACATAATTATACTGAAAAAGAAAAAGTTAATATTTTTTAATTATATAAACATTATATAGGACTCAAGTAAAGTAAGAATTCTATTTACAATAGCTTTATAAATTTTTAAATATTGCTTCTTTCTATCAAATTGGGATATAACAATACAAGAAATTAAATATTAGAAACTTTATAGAGATTTATAATAGCTTCAACCTAATCCAAATATTGGACATTTTAATTGCCATTCCTATTTCTAGTCTTAAAAAAAAATTAATGAAACAAACTTCTTATATTTCCAGGAATTATAATTCAAATAACGAAGAAATTATTTTGACAAAACAATGATATTTTAAAAGATTTAACTGCAAGAACTACATCCGATCTGTAAAGACATTACAGACAGATCTCCAAATAATGAATAATATTTTAGCAGATTTTTTTTAAAATCAATAACAAATTTCAATACAAAGTTTATACAGTTTTTATTTATTAACACAGATTAATAGAAATAATTTTTATTGAAGCTATCGAGTCTAAAATTTTGATCTGAAACCGGGATCTAAAACTCAAGAAACAATAAAACAGACAATTACAAGTCTGTTTTCAAAAGTGTATTTATGTAATCCATGTTTTATCCGGATTATTTAAATTACTAAGAGGTTAAAAAAAAAAGACGAAAAAAAAAATTCAAGTTAAAATAAAAAAATTAGGTTCTACTTGATAACAGAGTTTAAATATTTTAAATGAAATGGGAACTAAATGGAGGAGAGGAAATAAACAAGAATTTGATAGAGATAATAATGCTATTCAAGGTTAGATCTGATTTCTAGATATTTTCATTAATGCAATTTCTAATTATCTTTTAAATATATTTAAACTATGTATTCAATAATTAATTATTCTATATTTCAAAGTAAACAAATTTTTTTGAGTCTCGTATAAAGCAGGCATATTGGAATATGATAAAGATCCAGAATTTTTTATTCATAGTTTCCTTAAATATCAATTTTGTTATAATAATTGTTAGTAGGAAAATATATTCTTTAATAGATACAAGAAAATTTTTAATATTATGAAACTTCAAAAAATAAAAATTAATTTATAATAAGAAATAATAAGCCTGAAATTATGCAAGGAGAGAAGAATAAACTTGTGTTCCAATTTTACCTTTTTCTTTGAGTTGCTGAATAAGTTCGTCAAAATCAGCTAAAGAACCAAATCTGGCATCAACCTCATTATGATCAACAATACCACCTTCCTCAGATTTGTAAAATGCACTCAACATCAAAGCATCAACATGCTGTTCTTTAAAGTAGTCCAGTTTAGAAATAAGGCCTATATATATAAAAAATATATAAATGAATGTTTTATATCTTCTTCGCTACAAAATTTCTATCACATTAACATAGTCTTATTAACAAAATGAACAATGAGAAAATAAAATCGCATTAAATATCAACTTTCATTTCACCTTTAAATTATAGACCAAACATCATTTAAAATTAAATCTTTCTTCCCAGGTCAGGCAAAATTACAAATTATTCAAATTCAATTAAATTCTTAAGTGGCAATATAAGTTTCCAAGAAGTTTAGGTATTTTATTTGCATCTTACTTAAATTTATTTGTTCTTAAAGTCAAAAAATGTCGAATTTATTCTTAATAAAAAATTCAAACTGGCTTAACTTTTAAAGAACATTTAGAATTGGACAATAAGACACTTGCAAGAACTATTGATTACAAATTTGAAATCGATTTTATTTGTTTATATATAGTTTAAAATCGTACGAAAGAAAATACATTAAGCAATAACTTCGAAAACAATTTTTTAAAAATTCATTACCGTCAATAGGCGGTAAAGAAACCATTGTCCCAAGGGAGGGGGGAAATCGAAGCATTAATTAAAGAAGTTAAAACAGATTTTTTATAGATTTAAAAAAAAAAATGTCTCCCTCAAATCACGTTTTAAAATTTTTTTACAAAAAAAAAAAAAAAAAAAAAAAAAAAATAATGCGAATGCAGAAAAAGAAACGTTGAGAAATTTTAAAACTAATGCATTTTTCAGCAACCCCAACTATTAATCTTTGGTCAGAAGATATTTGTAAGTATAAAAGATATTTGCAATTAAAAAATAATAACAGAGTGGGAAAAGAAAGGAAGGACCATCTGACCTTTTATGTCTCCTACTCCGTTTCCATCAGAATCTTGGAAGGTTTCAACATCAACTTGATACATTGCCGCTTTCTGATACCATTCAGCAGTAGGTGCAGGTGGGCACCTAGGTGCTTGGATAATTATTATAACAGCACCAACCAGCATTCCAATCCATGCTACCCAGAAAAGGATGAAGAGAAACATGCGAAGCCTCACCCAAAAAGGCTCGTTGGCATATTTCATCAGCTCTTCTTTGCCCATTCCTACGGTTGTTTGTGCAACATGGATGTCGATTTTAGCATCGCCATTTTTGCCATCTAAATTGACAGAAGTGAATTTTACTTTTGAGGGATCATTTGCAGTTAACTTCTCTTTAGCTGCTGCCTCATCGTCCATGTCTACTTCTTCATGTTGGTCTCCGCCATTGCAAGCGGCCTGTTCTGAATTTTTATCCATCGTTGAATTTCCAGTGGAAACAGTCGGGGACCCTAAAAAACAAGATTCGTAATGTAGATTAAATGTTTATGCAATTATACTCGGTAAAAGACAGGATACTTTATAGCATCATAAGAATGGAGAGGACTACAAGAATTTACATACTATCTCCAGGACTGAACTGAACTAAATGCGACTGCCACGCAGTTGCCAGATCTAGAATCCGAAGGAGAGATTCAGAAAGTAAAAGCCGTATTACTGCGCATGCGCTACACACAAAAAAAGAATTTATTTTCTTTCATTTTTCACAATTATAATGTATTTAATTTGAAATTTTAAAGCAAATATTATGATGTTTCCTTTTTATGAACAAAATTTGGTTTTATATACTTTGTTTTCAAGGTATTGCAAATCAGAACATGCATTCAGCATTTACTCCATTGATCCAGATACAGACAGACTTCCTTCTTTTATTTATTTTTAGTTTCGTTTTATCATCCTCTAGAGCGGTGTGAAAAAGCAAACGGCAGATGGCGAGACGGGGTAATTCTGATTGGTCAGTGGTTGAATTCTAAATTCTTTTGTCACTCATGCCAACTGAATAATTATTAGTGAGAATACAGAATTTCACAGAAAAAAAAGGAAATAATGGTGAAAGAAGAAAACGTATTTTTTTTTTAACATTTTGGCAATGATGCAATCTTTTTGCTTGTTGCTGCAGCTGTAAAGGAAAGAAACTAAATGACGGTTTTAAGAGATGTAAGGATGGGTATGATATTTATAAGGGATACGATACAGAAAATCTTGCATTCAGTTGTCAAGTTTCTTGTGAGAAAAATAATTTGCTTTTCATTTAATACATATCATATGTAATAAAAAATTTCAAGATAATTTTAAATTGATATTATTTAATTAAAAAATTGACTCCCATAAAATAATTTTTTTTTCCTAATGTATAATTATTATTTATATTCTAAAAATATGAAATTTTTTAAAGATTTTTCAGATTTAATTACCATCAACAGTTAATTTTTTTCCTGTATTATTATTTTTTATATAAATATATTCTTCTTGCTAAAAAAAAGCAAATATCTTAGATTTTGAACATTTTACGAAACTCATCAGCATTCAAAAAAATTCCTGGTACTCCGGTGCAATACAATTCTATTTTCATGTATTTTAGCATAATTTGCAATTGAAATTATATTTTAATAAAACTTTTTTACCTTTCTGCGCATTTCCGTTTTCTAAATTACTTGAATTGCATACATTATCTGAATGTTCCATTTCGAATTTTACCACAGATTCAAAGATTTCAAATAAATTTGAAAAAACTTTTAATTATTTTTTTTCTCTACTACATAACAGTAATAACAAAAGAGGAACATTTAATTCATTTCTTACAATAAATGGTTGCCTGATTACTTTTTTATATTGATAAAGATCCGTTATTCTTGATTATCATCTTCGATATTGTTCTAAAGTTGATAAAGAATAATTTTATCATTGAATTCATTGTCAAAGATCACTGAAATACTCAAAAATTATTTTACGTAACAAATAATTGATTATCTGACTTCATTGATTATTTATCATTGATTATTGATTATTTATTTATCATTTGGTTAGCACACATTAAACATGCTTTTCGTATTTCATACCTGATGAAGTCTTCCTATTGATTGATTTGAATTAGCACTAGTCAGTACAAGAAACAATAATTCCCCAGATATTTTTAAGGTTAATTTCATCCTTATCAATTAATTAACTGTCGGGTAAATATATCTGTATATGAGGAAGGAAATATTTGGTTTCTTTTCTTTGCTTTTAATAAATTTCTTATATCGTTATTTTTTTTTCTTTTATTGATGTGATCAAGATAAATCACATTACCAAAAGTTTCGTTTCGAATTTATTTAAAAATTCTTGAACTTTATTTTTTGTGTTTACATTTTTTTTTCTCAATATGATTCTTGTCATCAGTATAAACTTATGAATGCTTCATTTTTAATGATAGAAAGAAACTTATAAACAAAAATAAATTCCACAATTCTTGAAAATTCTATAATTTTTGAATTGAAGATTCAAAATCTTCAAGCGATTGTAATTAGTGATTACCTGTGGACTTCAAACTGTTATAAATATTTATCATAAAATCTAAGCCTATTACTTCTTGTTTTCTTCAGATTTTAAGAGGTAGAAGTTGCTATATTAACCCTTTGCACTCGGATGGTGCCTCTCCCTCACCGTTCAAAACAGTGAATCATTTTGATGTTTTATTTTTTATTTTTCAATTTTGATTGTTAAAAATGCCTACAGAATAGTAAAAAGAATTAATTTTTTTAAAGAAATTCGACTTAAAACAATTATGCATTATTATGTAATATTATTTTTCAGAGAAATGAATCTTTGTATTAGGCGAATAATTATGCATCGAATTACTTTTCCGAATGCAAAGAGTTAATATTTGCTGAGTTTTAGTTTTGTTTCTATTTAATACGCTAAGAAACTTGAAATTTTTTCGAAATTTTAACCTTAATCTTGGTTGCTTGAATCATAATTTAGTAGTTCTTATCTCCTATCTGCTTAATCTGTTGAATTACAAGTCGTCATTAACCCAATTTGGAGTATACTAACACATACATACACGTACAAGCAGACATCATGGAAATAAATAAATAAATAAATCACGCAAATAAGTTTCGAATTTCCAGATCTGCAATTCTACATCAAAACGAAGTATCATATAATTAGCATTTATCATGAATAATTTGGCATTGTAATTTAATTCGAAATGTCTAATATGTCTTATACTGCATGATATTAAAGAGTTTAAATGGTTAAATGATTGATTCAAGTCGACAGAAGAAGCATCGAATGACTTAAATCTAAATTTATTTCTTCCTAGTATGTAATCTGACCGAGTATAGCTGTTCTTCAGAGAAGTGACATTGACACAGATCGACTTTCCGGTTTATCTTGCAGAAATGAAAGGAAAAAAAAAATTATAAATAATCGTTTGCTTGACTGGATATTATGTAAGGCAACTTAATGCGAATTAAATGTTGGATTAAATAATTTTCTTGTGCTTTATATGTTAAGAAAATTTTTGCAAAAGTTATTATTTTATTAAAACATTTTGAGAAGAAAAAAATACGAACTGCAGAATAAACAGGAAATATCAATTTGTACAGTATTCATCAAGATTAATTCTTCCTGGTTTCTGATGCGTGAAACACATTCTGGTAGATTTCCTTCTTGAAACGAAAAAAATGACGAACTAAATACAATTATTATAATATAAACGCGAAGAATCTAAAATAATATCACTGACCAAAGGGAGTCGTCTCCCCAAAACTTTCTCGCATACTCTCTAATAAAAGTACTATCCAAAACGCCTAGCTTAATTTGATTTAGTTATAATAACGCCTCGTTTTAAAGCAACACTAAAGCTATTTTGGGACGGACCTCATAATTTTGAACCCGGTCAGATGACGAGGATGTCACCTGAACTGACACCTGCTCTCCAAACAGCCACACCACACCAGCGGAAGGAAGCTTGGCTCCGGTGGATTTAACGTGCACCAGACCTGCTTATACAAATCGGGTTTCGAAACCGAAACGTTACCGCCGCCCTTGAGAACGTCTTGCATTTGTGTGGAATAATTACGAAATATTAATCTTTCGAGCGAATTTAGCATTTTTACTTAATCTATCGTGTCGCCATTGGCAAATTATTATTTATAGATTAATTTCTGGCATGCTATTAATACTATACGAAGATTGAATTTGTATTTTAGATGCGTTTTCTCAATCGATTGAAACAAATATTTCACACAATACTACATTTGTAGTGCCAAAATCACATACCAAATTTTATATAATTAAGTAATTACGTTTTTGAATTATCACATTTACATGTTTCTAAAAACACCGATAGATAGGCGGTCAGTTTCTTGTTGGATTGGTTCAAAAGTTGATGGATGCCTAGAGTACAGATATTAATTCTGTGCATCGAATTTAACGCATCTCGCTTCGTTTTGTAGTTATCGTGTTAAACTGTATTTGAACAGCCGGACTGACGGATTTACTCTAAGCGGAGTGTGTTCAAAATGTTATAAAAAAATCTACAAATTTGGTATTAAGTTCATATACCAAATTTCATCCGTGTAGATCAAAGCGTTTTAGAGTTATGTTTGTCATAGACAAACAGACGGACATTTTCCACTTTCTTTTTAAAAAAAATAAATTCAGATAGGTTAGAAATATAAGATTTATCAAAATCTTGAGACCGAATTTTTTGATGATTACCATACTTTCTATATATGAGAAAGTGAAATAATTTCTAATTAATAATGCGATGAACGAAACTGTACCTGCATTTCTAAAGGCTATATTTTGTCATAAATAGAATTTTTTACTAAAAACCTTTATCTCCTAACAGCTATAAAGTTTCTGTTTTATTATTTAAAATTCTACTGTGGGCAGGACTGCGACTCTAAGGTGGCCGAAACTTGCCCATCATTGTGTTACATGATTACAAATAGAAAATACTCTAATCGTCCAAAAGTCCCATTTCGAATTTTTAATGCGTACACGCCATACATCACCCCGAGACCGAAAACACACTTTTGGGAGAATGTTTGTTTGTCTGTCTTGGAATATGATTATGGAAAAATTCAGTGAACTGGGTGCAGGAAATTTTGTATGCCATCTTTCCATTGAAATTGTAGATATCTTGTATAATTAGAGAGATGAGATTAGATAAGATTGTATAATTAGAATTGTAAATCTGTATTAAATAACAACAAATTCTGACAAGTTAATTAATTAACAATCAACAAACTGACAAAAGAGGAATTATTAATTTTTTTTTTATTTCAATGTTTCTCGAACTGTTTTACTAATCGCCTTTGGCGACCAGATGGTTCGCTGGAGATATTGAATGCATTTATTTTTAATTGAATCTCTTATGCATAATATAATGTTTATAATTCGGTCAGCAAAATATTTTTAAGCATCAAACTGTCTTATATATGCTATGTTCAAACGGAAACTATTGCCATGACATCATAGTACTATTAACAGCATAACTGCAGCTTCACCTATCTTGTAATCTTTCCAATACTATTGTATTGTGACTTTGCATTTTTATTCTCCATATAAACCTATAGATATTAAACAGAATTTTCCTTCCTAGCTTTCAGCAATGGAAGAAAATCATAGGTATAAATATTTGATGAAACAATGAAACCGGTTTGAACCTCAGGGCAACAATGTAACTTTTAGTTAAAAATTAGGAATCTTTTTAAAAAATTGTTAAAATTATTAAAAAAATTGCGGGAATATTAAAAGATATAATTAAAAATATTTTTAAAAAATTATGTTTAATTATTTTGTTCATTATTTTTGTGTTGTAATTTTTTTGGAATTTATAGTGGAAAAAATTCCAAAAAATAATTAAATTAAAATTAAAAATTAAAAAAAAATTGCCTCGAGGTCCCTATTCTCATTCTCCAATGTGCATATGTGTAGGTAGCGTTAGCTTAAATGGTCTACCTTGCAGAGTGTCAACTCTCACACAAACACACACACATTCATCTTTACTATTAGTATATATATATATATATATATTTAGTGATATATATATTTCTGTATGAGTATTAAACCGAATCCTTCATTATAAATCATAATGTAAATGATTTGGAATATGAGCGATAAAAATTCTTGATTATTATCTGATTCTTTGATACTCGATATTTAAAATAGTGTTACGAATCTGTAATGCTGCTTCCCAGCATAGTTGGTTCCATCATTAGAAAGACCGTTTTACAGTCATCTGTATTGGATGGAGTTCGGGTGTCGCGTTGGAGGTCCCAGAGCTTGGCGACCATTTGGAGACGAATTTGGCGCCTTTGGAGCCAAAATAGATTATACCCAAAACATCGAGAATTTTCCCGATCCGTCCATTAGGAACTGAGATACGCCTCGAACGTTCCTGATTGGTTGAGAGGCTTCTAGCCCCGCCTCCTGAGACCTATAAAAGGAGGCGGTCTGCAGCTGCTAGGGAGAGTAGTCGGAATCGACGGTAAAGAGCAAGTCTTCCAGAGATTAGCAGAGCAGAGACGGAGTCAAGCTAGTGCTGCTGTGCGCTACTGTTTGCAGTAGTCTTGTTGTGTGCTGCTGTGTGCACGTCTCTCGGCTAAAGATAATTGTCTTCTCTGTGATGTATATGGTTGTCGTCTTTGTGTGTCTTCGCCCTGTGTGTCTTCGTGTAAATAAACGTCGTTGTTTCTTTTTCTACTGCCGCCTGCTGATTGTTCTCCACACCATATAACTTCCACTATCCAAACGAACTCGGAAATTTCGTAACAATAGTTTATGATAGGTTTTGAATGGGAATTCAGCGAGTTTTTTTAACACTATATAGAAAGATTGTAAGGGCCACTAGTAACTCTTTTCTATCCCAGCAACTTAGCGCCGCAGAAGAACTGAAGAGGCAGCACGCAGGTCAGTTAAAAAATTAAATTAGCTTATTACAAAACGGATATGCAAAAAATAAAACTCTATGATTTATGACATATTAGGATTGTAATAGTATTTTGTTGTATACATTTGCTCAGATTTCTATTTGTTTTATTATGTTTATTTTACTATTATAGTGCTCATAAAACTGGGCGTTTTGCTTAAAATTATGTAAAATATGAAGGACGCTTAGCCATATTAAATTATATATAAAATAACATTCAAAGTTACAAAAATATAAAAAAATTAAATGAAAGCAAATAATGAACATGCTGATTAGATAAAATATTTACGTAGTTGTGGAGATAAATTTAGCAATTTACTAAAAGAGGAAGCAGAAGGAAGGTGGTAGAGCCTGGGGCAACAAAATGCCTAATGCCGTCACTGGTGAGATGTATAAAAACATAAATAATTGTGAGCATCATAAAACCGATTCGAAATTTTAATAAATCTTGCGTTTCAGAATATCTCTAACTCGGAAAAGACACATTTTTTGTATTATGTCTATTTTCCAGTCAGCGAATATCATAAATCTTACACTCAACCATCTACAGATATGAAATTTAGAATCTGACATTTGCCCCAAATTTGCAAATTACTATCAAATTTTAGATGAAATTCATTTGTGAGAAGTTGTCCGTTCTTTCTTTCATTACTATGTGGTATGAAAACTTAAAGGCAAATTACTAGATAAATGAAATTTGGCATACAGTTTTATCGATATATACCATATTTCAGACCAAATTTGCAAAGACTAATTGACTATTTATTTGTGTGTATGTGAGCCAGATGACTAGAAAATGGTAGAAAAATGAATTTTGGTATGCGATTTTATTACTAAGATTATTGATCTGTATGAAGTTTTTGATCCAATCAGTGGAGAGAAATTTATCTAAAATGCATACTAAATTTTCTCCACAGTTCTAAGAAGCACAAAATGTTCAGTATTTTGTTAATATATGAATATTTAGAGGGAAAATAATTTAAATAATTTTAATCTGAATTTCAAAATTAAGGGGAGAGGGGCCGAAATATGAATTAACGGTTGATCACATTATATATATGTTTATTGTCACAAATGTCTAAACCGTTTTCTTTCTATGTTAGTCTTACGATAGGAAAGAGATATTTACAGAATTTTACTGTGTGTCAAGTTAATTTTTTTGTCAAAGTCGCCAATTTTGGCAAAAATTTGGCTACTTTGGCAAAAAATAAATAAATAAATAAATAAAATAAAAAATACAAAAGAGAGTTTGGTTTTGTACGCTCTTATGAATTGAGATTTGGAAATTCTGGGGAATTACAAGTGATGATGCTCTTTATCGGAAAGTTATATAAACCCGAGGCTCTCAAACGAGCTTTTGTTTATATTCAAGCCGTGGTGAAAGCTTTTAAGCGAGTTAACAGCTGCACTACCCGAACAATTGCTTTTGTATCATGGTCATGTTACTGGACTGCAAACCACAAGGTCCCGGGTTCTATCCTCGTTCATATCAATACGTTACAAAGCTTATAAGCTATGCTTTATAAAATTATTTAAAAGTTATTGTTATTTGGTTAATGATTAAATGTCTGTTTGAATTGTTAATTTCTACATGTGCAGTTCTTTGCGTATACGTTGCATGGGTGTTGCCTACCCTTCATGTTTTCTAGAATTTGCTTTCGGAATTTAAGCATCCTCTTCTACTATCCAGCTTGCTGTATTACATTTACAATATATTTACTTTAATTTTCATAACAATATATTATTTTTTTCACCATAGCTATAAAAGTACTGTTATGACTTTGAGAAGATAGGCCATATTCACGCAGCTTTCTTTTTGTTATAAACCGATCTTTAAAATATAAATTCATTCTCTTCTTTTTTTCTAAAATTTCTTCAAAAAAATTTTTTTTTTGCTCATGGTTACTTTTGTCTCGCTCATTTAATTGAAAAAAATAAGAAGAAGAATAAAAAGGAAAAGGAAAGCACCAAAATACTTCCTAATTCCTTAGAATAGGACGTAGATTTTTTTAAATGCATAGTTTTTTTTAAATGTTTAAATCGTAAAAGGAAAAACTAACGAATATTTAATCTATTTTAAAATAATCATACAAAACGACATTGGAGTAACCTTGAATGTGATATTTTCACAGTGTATCTGTAGTAATAGGTGGTAAAACAGCATTTCGAAATATAAAAGTAGCAATTTCATTCCATTCATTTTAACGCTTTTGTTTAAACTGACTTGTTTCATGATTACCGACATAGCATTTTGTAATCAATTTTTCACTCACTTCGTCAAGTTCTCCTTCTTGATTGTACATTCGTATAATTTCGATGATTATACATTATTTGGATATTTTTGAAAATTAATGATCAATTAATCTATCAGTTTAGTCAAATTTGATTCTATGCCATCACTTGAACTGAATTTGAGAAAAACTGGCTTTTAGATTCTATGATATATAATAATAAATTATAAACTCAAGAGTAAATCATGAAATATAATTAAATTAAAGAATCTATTTTTTTACAGAAGTTTTTAAAAACTCTTTTCGATTAATCAATCAATTAATTAATTAACGATCAATTTAATTAAATTTGATTCTATGCTACTACTTGGATTGAATTTGAGAAAAAAAATGTCTTATAGATTCTATGATATATAATAATAAATTATAAACTCAATAGTAAATCATGAAAAATAATTAAATTAAAGAATCTAATTTTTTACAAAAAGTGTTTTTGAAAACCCTTTTCGATCAATCAATTAATTAATTAATTAATTAACCCATCAATTTAATTAAATTTGATTCTATGCTACTATTCGGACTGAATTTGAGAAAAAATGTTTTATAGATTCTATGATATATAATAATAAATTATAAATTCAAGAGTAAATCGTGAAAAATAATTAAATTTAAAAGAATCAAATTTTTTACAGAGATTAAAGTGTTTTTGAAAACTCTTTTTTATTATATTTATTCCTTTACTGTTTTTTTTTTTTTTTCCTTTCTTTCTTTCTTCCCCCAAAGAAGAAAAAAGTAAAGTAATTGAATTTATTAAATACTGTGATTCTATTATTCTAAAAATGACGAAATTAAAATATTAGCTATTTTGAAATCTTCATATGAGGACACAATTCGTCTGTGCCATTAAAAGCCTGACGTTGGTTTCGTTCTGGATTACGTCAGCTTTGTCGTCAATAGTGAGTCCCCCTCCACTTCGCTTTCTTTCTTTTTCCTTTTTCCAAACGAGACACGGCAGCGTTGTTTGCGAATGAGAGTGCACAACCTTTCTCCGACTTTCTTCTAAAATAAGAAGACGAGGAAAAATCGTGTATTAGCTTTAAAAAAAAAATAAAGTTCGTATTTGCACATCGTTTGATAAAACCTGAATTATTAACATAATATTTTTAGGTTGGCCATCTTTTTTAAATTGGGTGATGCAAAAATGTTATGCGCAAAATATAATGCTCTATAGGGAAGATCGTTAGGCCTAGCATTATCAAATCCGGTAAAAATATATTTTAGTGAATGGTAATGCTAACCAGAAAGTGATTTTTTTTTTTAGGAGGCGGGGGTTGATTGATTAAGAGTTAAGTAAAATTTCGATTTTTCCCCCCTATTTAATTTCCAAAACATTACAACACAAAGAGAATTTTTAGACCATTTTAATATTCAAAAATTCATCTTTTCAATAATTCTTATTAAGTTGCCATAAAATTAAAAAAAAAATATTATGAATACTTTGAAACTTATTACAAATAGCTTTCGTTGTTGCAATGAAGACATAAATTTCAACAATAATGCTGCTGCAAATATTTCATCCTAAGGTTTTCTTCTATTACGTTTGACTAACGTATGAATTGATCGACTGATTTTTATTTTCCATATTGAATAGATTTCTTCCGAAAAAATGCTTTAAATAATTTTTCAAACTTTCTTTTTAGTTTTGTGGTTATTAATTCAATAATAAAGACTGCTGCTAAATCTTGCTATACATTTGGATGTGTTCATTGAATTTTTATAAATCTTGAGTGGTATAAAAATCTTATGCTCAGAATGCAACGGCAGATGCAGTCAAAAGCAGTTAAGACATACAAATCAAGTCTAATGTATTATTCTGCTTAAATTTTTGAGATTAGAGAATTAAATTTTCTTTGCTTAATACAACTTGTGTATTTTATTATTATTATTTTTGTTATTTGTCAAATGTTATTTATGTAAATTAACAATTGATTACTAATATTTGAATGAATATCTATTGTTATCATTTTTTGTGTATCTTTTATAAATTCGCTACTTTTCAGCAAATTATTAATTTAAACATTTAATGCCAATAAAAACTAGAATAAATCACACATGAATTTGTTCGCGAATGCTTTTTTTCCTTTTATTTATTTAGCTCAGTCAATCAACAAATAAAATGACATATCTCAGATATCTGTATAAAAAAATTCCAAAAGATTTTAACGTCATTTTTAAAACCGAATATCCTGCAATTAGAAATTAGTATATAAATAATATTGCTTTTTATTTTTGCTTTGACTTAGTAACTTCAGTTGCGAATAAATTGGTTGATTGAATCATGTCAATGTACATGAAAATATGTTTTGTAAATGTGCCATTTTTTTGTGAATAATTTTTTATTCTTTTATCAAATTCTTATTTATGTCAGATAAGATCTTAGAATGGAATTTTCGGAACAATTCTGTATGTGAAAATAAAACTGGCCTTCAAAGTATTTATGGTAAGTGAAAAAAATTGTCTCTTGTATGTGATAACACTAATTAAATTAAAACTCGTTTAGAATATTTTTACAAAAAAAAATAGGGTTCTTTTGTTGTTTTTGATAAGAATAAGTTATTTCAACAATTCCTACTAAAAATAATTCTTATTCAGTGTGATATAATAAGAATATCATCAGCATAATGCGTATAAATCTTTGAAAGCATGCTTGTCGTGGTAAAAAACTAACTTTGAAAAACTAAACAGCAAAAAAAAAAAAAAAAAAACTTTAAGAAACTCCATTGAAATTTGACATCCATTTCAAATTTCTTAACTATCAACTCCAGTGAAGAGCTTTATCGGACGAGATAAATAAAATAAACAAAACTGAAGTAGATCACTTGATACTGTTTATGCCTTCTATTTTGGCCGACTGATAACTTTAAGCGCTTGGGAAAATTGGTTCTTTCATGGCACAATGTGTTGTGTGTGCCGAAACATCTTTTTTTTTTTCCTTCTTTTTCTTCTAAATATCAAATCTTTTCATTATGTC
>JAPMOR010054500.1:313797-355391 GCA_026543865.1 Argiope aurantia
TAAAATAGTAAAGTAACTGAAAATAACTCGATTTTTAATGAATACGGCAATTACATTTGTGAATTCTATACTTCATACAAATCTAATTGTCTTCAAAAATGCAGTTAAAATTGCCAATTGCATGTGTTCTACCATGGGTTTCTACTCCAGCTTAAAGACAATAATCGGGAATTCTTAGATTTCTTCAAACATCCTCTAGATACAGAGCTGGCGGGTAAATGTCTGTGCCACGCCTCTTTCCCTGCGCCGGATAGCGGAAAACCTTGGTAATGTATCTCGATCGTTCTTATTTTTCCGTCTATATATTATTACGGCAGAGAAAGCTTATTAGGGCGTTTCATTTCTGAGAGAGTTAGTACACGCTAAAATAAAAGTGAGTGGGGGGGGGGGGATAAAATTGGACTTCAGGTAAATTTAAAAACATGTAAAAAAACATAGAATACTGATCTTAAATTAAAATGACACGTGATTTTAAATTGAATAAGTTCGATTACATTCTTTTTTAGCACTCTGGTACGAGTCCTTTTGGAAGCAAATGTCCAGTTGTCTAGACTGCTAAAGATCGTTCCTGCCCTCTTAGGGATGAAAAATACATTGATCGATAATTTGAATTTTATTTAAAGCAAAATATTTTTTTCCCCCTGGTTCGATGATAACGACAAGTTGTATTACAATGAAATTATGTTAATTCATTTGAAGCAAATGATACTTTTAACTAGCGTTTGAGATATAATAAGGTTTAGAATTAACCTTAGACGTTATGGTACAATTTAGATATCTCAGTATCACTTGGTATTTTGGCAATGATACTGAAATATTTAATTACTTGATACAAGTAATTATCTAATTCCTCTGTTACATAATTATTTGGATCAAGATAATTTGTTAAAAAAATGACCAACGACAACACAAAAAAGTAATGTTTATTTCGAAAAGAACATGATAAAGAGTAATAATTATTTTTTAAAAATGTAAAAACGCAGGAATTAAATTTAATTTGTGTAATAAGGTAAATAGATTATAAACTGTTGTTTATTTCAATTACATGATAAAAAGAATTAAAAAAGACTGCCAAAGTATTAAAACTAAATTTAGTCTGTATAATATAAATGGTAAAATAGAAACAACTTTTATTCCCAGATAAACATGGAAAAAAAGAATTTAAAAAAACTGTAAAAGCATGAAACTAAATACAGTCTGTATATTAAGGATAGTAGAATAGAAACTAATGTTTGTTTGAGAACGTGATTAAGAAAAATAAAAATGACAGTAAAAGTATTGGAACTAAATTAAATCTGTGTTATAAGGATAAGTTTATTATATCAATCATGAAGTATAAAAACTGTAAACAAACTGTTCTGGAAAAAGCAAGTTGAAATCTTGGTTTTTGATTTTTAAACAATAACATGTTTCTTTCTAAAACTATTAGACATTTAAGGATATGTTAACCTTGCTATATGTTCTGGAGGGATATGTTAAGTGAGCAGCTAATTTTAATGTCTCCGAACAGAATAAACACTTGAAATTGTTCTTTTTTCTTTTTTATACTTAGAAAATCGATATGTATTTATGAGTTGAGCTTCAAAATCCAAATAGTAACGGAATAAAAGTAAATAAATATAAAAAAAAATCTCCAACAAAAATTAGAATGCATGTGGATATAATTTTGGTATGTAATTTCTTTATATATGACAGTAATAAATTACACCTGGATAAAATATTCGCTGCAATATTTTTAAGAATCATTCCACAGTGTTGTTCATAATAAATGTGTTTCATTAAAATATTTTAAAAGACTAATAAATAATGAGTAGTTGAATATGCAAGAAATCACTAATCCAACCAAATTAATGATAGCAAATCTGGAATTCAATAAGTTCTTTTTAAATTCAACTGAATAGATTACAAAGCAACACTTGAAGTATTTAAAAACTTTTTTCACTGCATTTAAGTTTGGCAAACAAGAAAGAATAAATCCGATTTTCTTGTTACGTAAGGAAGCAAATCTGTCTTAAATCAGCAAGCTAATTATAATTATTTTATAACAAGTGCTAATTAATATCTTCTTTAAAGTAATTATAATTTTCTGATATCTCTTATACTTATTTTATAATAGTTGTCAGAAAGTGAACTTCTTTTTATGATGAGCATTTTAAGAGTCATTTAAATTCCTTCGGATCTCAAAACTGAGCTCATTTTTATATTTATAGTGAAATTTAAGAAATATGAATATATTCAAAACATGAGAATTTATATAAATATTGAAATAGTACTTGTACATAATGCATAATTTATTCATCTACATAAAAATAAGCAAAACGATTATTATTTTAAAAAATTATTTTGAAATATGAATAGTATACAAGAGGTTCTGCAGATAAATAAAATCGACCTCTCAAACTAAATCCCATAACAGCAACAAAATAATCTTGATCCGTTCTTGAATGGCTGCTCACACTGTCTATTTACACAGGCATCTTGTTTCGTTTATTTTTCTGGTTTTGTGTGTAACTTGTTACTTCTATTTTTGAAGTTAAGTAATCATCTGCAGCACTTGAAAACATTGACGAAAAAATATATTTACAAATATACAGCGAGTGTCGATATCAACTGTTAACTTTTCTGCTGTAATAAAAATAGAATTTCGAAAAAAAAAAAAAAAAAAAAAAAAAAAAATGCGTATCTTTTTGAGGAGGTTTGGTCCTCATTAAATTGTTGAGGAGGTTTAATTACGAGAGATTTAATGTGTCCCAGATTTATAAACATGCCGTGACAGCTACCTACTAGTCTGATTAGGCAGCTTCCTAAGACCGCAGGATTGAAAGCGGGTTTTAGTTTTAAGTTTGAGTTTAGTTATATTAACGTCTGGTTTTAAAGCAACACTAGGGCTATTTTGTAACGGACCTCGTAATTTTGAACCCTAGTCAGATGACGAGGACGACACTTGATCTGGAACCCCCTTCACCAAGCTTCCACACCATGCTAGCTGGAGGACTTTAACGTGCACCAGACCCGTTTACATGATGGTTCCTCGGTGGAATCAGGCTTCGAATCTGAAATGCTCCGGTTCCGAAACCGAGACCACGGCCCCTAGGTAGGGGTAAGAGGTTCACAGGCCTGCTGAATGAAAAATATTTTCACCTTAGCTGTCAAAATAACTAAATTTTTATAAAATAATTTTTTTGAACTATAAAACATAAGAGCTACAGAGTATATACACAGTGAATTATTGAAATTATTAAATAGTCAACAATTTTTTCTTAAAAATTTAGTGAAAGATTAATTATTCATTAGCTGATTATGTTATTTTCACATAACAGTTTCAGCAAAAAAAAAAAAAAAAAAAAAAAAAAAAAAAAAGGAAAACATATTTGATTTTGTTTGTAATTTTATACATCTTTTTAATCATTCATAATAATTAAAGCGTTATATTTGTTAAAAATAAAGAAATCGCTAGCAATAATTTTGCTAGCATTTTATTATATTAGCTTCTTTTCGAATACTATACATATTAAATAATAAATAACTAAAAAATATATTTTCTGAAATTATCGAGGAAAAACGTTGAAAATTCTTTTTCAATTTTTAATTAATTAAAATTCTAATCAAAATTTGAAAAAAAAAAAACTGCCTCTAGATACACATTATTGTTTTCCAAAGTATATCTTTCCAAAGTGTCGCTTTCCTGTATCGTATTGATAGTTTATGATACTAAAACGATTTGACCTGTCTTGCGCTATTATATACACGCTTTCATTGTTATTATCAGTTGAGATTAGAAAAATCAACTTATTTCATATAGCAACTACATCAAAAATAATAATAAAGGATTAGGATATAATTCTGTTATATAAAATTTCATAGTCTGGTATATAGCGTTTTAATGATGGAGTCAAATGATGTGACATCACTGACAGGTGGCGGACATAAGGGCATATTATTTCTAAAATTCCATTGCATTTGATTTTAAAAATCAAAATATGCGAAACTGAAGAATGTAAAAATTTTTTCAAAGGTATTTTTTAAAATATAAATAATACCAATTTCTAAAAAAGAAATTAGTTATACAGTTGCTAACATTTGGCAATATAAAATTTGAACTGATTATTGATTTTGTTTTTCTCACTTTAAAACTGTATTGAAGGTATTAACTAAGTAAATTTTCGCAGAAATCGAGGGGCTTTCTTATTAGTAAAATATATTTTCAGAATTCGGTACGTTTCTTTATATTTTATTAAATCTAAGAAAATAATTCGGTGTTGGATATTACAATCATTGCAAAGATTAAGAAAATGAGAATTGAACACTAATGAAAAATTTTATATTAAATGAAAATGAATTAACTAAACTTAAATTACAAAACAACAACAACAACAACAAAAACAAACAGTATTTTGAAATTGGAGTAAAATGTTTCAATTTTTTTTTAAAGAGCATAAACACAATTTCAATGTGTGAAAATAGTTCGCATTTTCAAGATACTAATTCTTGTGTTTTTGTTTATAAAATCTGAAACTGAATCAGTTCCTAAAAGAGAACTGTATTCTCAGAGAAGAATTCATTTATTAGCGAAGGCAGACGTGACTAGAGTGATCTACTACTACTAATAATAATAATAAAAGAAATCATAAGAAAAAATTTGGATTAGGTAAAAATATTAGAATAATTATTATTATATCTACATCGTCTTTTATCATCGCACTATTTTTATTGCTCCTTTATTGCTTTCTATCCAATTACTGTTTTAAGTTAAGATAGAAAACTAATTCAAGAAATTTATTCCTGGCTTTTTACATTTAGTTTATCTTTCTGCAGTATCAAACGTCTTCTCAAAACAGCATTTTGAATTTTTCACTGAATTTACAATTACTAAAAATGCGACTTTTTTAGTGATATATCAAGTCCGATGCCACGATGTGGTTCTTTTTTCTCCCCTTGCATTCTAAATAAAGAGTCTAAAGATAAGGTATATTTTTATTAGATACTGTTCATATGATTAGTTTATGCTTTGGTGATATATTTGTCTTTGTTCTCTAAACAAGAATATTTTCTAACGTTCACAACTCAAATAAACATTTTTATTAATTGTCAGTGACGTAGAGTGCGTTTGAAATCGAAACCGAATCTTGGAAGTTTTGAGGTAACTAATCGTATTAATAAAATGCTATTAATACAAACTACGCATATATTCAATGAAGAAATCATGATTTTTGTATCCATTATAGTTATTAGGATTAATCATGCATATAAGGTTATGCATAATGATTGTTACAATAACTGCATTTATTAACGAATAGAAATTTGATATTTAATCTTGGTGGATCGCATAAATGAATGACAATCAGTAGCTATAGATACTTTAACTTTTGGCCGGCGTCCTGGCATAGGGGTAGCGCGTCTTCCTCGTGATCTGCGCGTCCCGGGTTCGAGTCCCGGTTTGGGCATGGTTGTTCTTTCGTTGTTCTATCTGTGAGATGTGTGAATGTGCCCTCCTGTAAAAAGGGGTTGTGCAAGCGAATGAGTGATGCGTGAGTAGCTAAGTCGTACTCTTGGCCCTAGTTGGCGCTATTATAAAAACAAGAGACGCTCCCCCTCAGGCTTAAATCGGCTGTCTCTAAACAACGGGGCTTGTCCGTGGCAAGTGCCATAAGAAACAACAACGAAACACTTTAACTTTTAAAATAAGAAGAATTGCTTTAAAATTACCTACAATTTTAAAAGTTTCGAAAACTTCCTAAATAATATAAATCACATGGTACTTTTAATTCAAAATGAAAGTATTTAATGTTTAAAATTATACAAAGAAAAAATATATCATATTCGCAAGCTTTAAAATAATTTATTACTTTTTCAAAGCTTATTTTAGAATAAAATACTTGATTTAAAGAGTTGATTGAAATTTTATAATCTTTTACCCATTTGATGAAAATAAAACTAATTTGATTTAAATTGCATTTCCAAAAATTACTACTGCAAATCAAATTAAAAATTTTCTGAAAAAATGTATTAAAATTATGGTAAAATTGCATAATAATTAAATTTGTATAACAGGAAAAAATCATCTTTGGAAATTTAAGTCAATGCAAAAATGATTTTTGTAAGATATCATTTTTTAAAACTATATGGCAAAGAAAACGTAAATTTTTTTAAATGTTACGTTCAATAAAATATTAATTAGAGTTCCGAAATATCGCTTCGTGGTGCACATTCTCATATTTCAAAGTATATTTGGTCCAAATTTGGAAGTTTTAAATTAAAAGACCTGTTTTGTAATGTGTCAATGGCCAGGCAGACAATAGAATTATATCTCTGTTTCTGGTATTTGCAATGATGAATATTATAAACAGACGTTTCTTCCATCCGAAAAGCCCCATAAAAACAAATAAAATAAAATACTAAAAGTCTACTACTTTTCGAAAATTGGTAATGAAACTGTACTTAAGTTGCCTCAAAATTCTGATACGTTATTTCTTTAATCATTTAAAAAGAGTTAAAATGGCGAATTTGTGAGAATTGTAGGAACATTTTTGTCATTAAAAAGATATAAAACAAGTATGCGTTCTAACGATCTCTTACTTAAAAAAATTAAGATAAAATGCATCGAAATATCTTAATATATTAAAAAAAATCCGCAAATCAGTGGTTTAATGATTGAGGGCGGTTGCGCCAAAAAATAATGCCTTGTCTCGGGTGACATGTATATTTACTGAACCACTGACAGCTATTGAGAGCGAAAAATTATATTATGATCCTGGAGCTTGTTATCCTCAATTCTCCACAGCCACAAATATCAATAATGATGGCAAAATTAATATATATCATTTTTTAATAAAAATTCTAAATATTGATAACGTGGAACAAACTGTCTGCACATATTACTAAACAAATAGTAATAATATAATCTTTGAAACTTGGGTGCAATCTTTTAATCTCATTCTCACACCTGATCAGAAGATGACATGCTCAAGTCACGTCCGGGTCACCAATTTGAAGTAATGTTAATAAGAAAAAGAATATTCCCAAACTACTATATAGCGTCTTTTTATTAAAATGAAATATATTTCTCCTAATGACGATTCAAAAGTAGAATTATGAAGAATAATAATAAAATTAAATTAGTATGTACAAAGAAATAACTAAATTTTCACTTCTTAGTGACGGTACTTTTGTGAGTTGAGTTGCGTGCACTCGCTACAATAGAAATAACACTCTAATTATAATTATTTGTTTAGAACATCAAAAAAGCTGGTTTCCTTTGAGTATTAATATGAAGACTATATTATTTTATATGCATTTATACGCTGAGGAAATACGAGGTAGACTATGGAATTAATCGATAGATATAAGAGAATAATAAGATAAGAGATAAAAAGATAAGAGAATTGTCAATTATACCTTCCCCAATAAGACAGAAAATATAAAATAAAGATTAAAAAATATTTTAAGCCAGTTTTCTCTTAATTTAATTTTTCTTATATTCATTGACACGAAGTTATTTACTTTTTGCTTTGGAAAACGTTACTACTGTTGGCTCCTAATATACAAAAAGGGTTCAGTGTTTTCCGATACTTGATTTGAAGTACTTTAATTTTTAAGAATATGCAGAATAAGAGTTTTAAAAACCTTACATCTCTCTTATATCCAAATGATTCTCCGATTTTGCGCTCCTTAGTAATGGCGGCGGGAGCATTTGCTCTCCCTTTTTGTGCCATTGTTTCATATGCAGTTAACAGATCGTCTTCACTAACCTGCATACAAGAATTCGAAGCTACACGGTAATTTTTCTTTTATTCCAGTTCCATTGTAAAATATGATAGAAATGCGAAATTTGAAAACAGAGCAAATATTCTAACACATGCTTATTAAATCACATTAGCAACATGATAACCAAAATTTTACACGAGAAAAAAATCGGCCAGTTGTTGGACCAGTTTTTATAATCATCAAAGCTATCGACATGGAGAAAAAAATTACATAACTGCTATTTTCCCTAGAGTGACATAATATTTGATATACGGGGGCAAAATCCTTGGAAAAAAGAAAACGCTTTCAGCATTTTATTTCCAAATATTTTAATAACATATTATTTTAAATGCCTAAGATTTCAAGATAAACAGCATTTTTGTTGTAACAATTTCCATCTGAGTACAGTCCTGGAATTGCATTTTCGTAAATTTATTATAAAAAGTTTGGAACGACCCTATTATTCATTTAATAATTTTAGAATGGTGGCGAGGGTCCATTAAATTTAACAGCAATAAAAACTAAGCTTCAAAAGTTTCGTAAAAGGGATCAGAGTGGCGTAAGAAAAAATTTATAGGCTTTTTTTAACATTAAATATGTAATATTTTTTACCATGAAATTTATATTCATTAATGCATATTTTTATTCTAAATTAACCGCTTTTGGCTACATTGGTTTACCGGAATTAATGATTGGTGAAAAATTTTTGTTACTAGGTCTTAATGGCTTCCTCAACAAAATATTTTTTATCTTTAAATTTTGATAAGCAAGTAACTAGCACTACGTTAAAAGCCTTACATCCTTTCCTTCATTTTGCCATTCATTCTCTGATTTCCAGGGTATAGTTTTATGACAATAAATAAAATTTACCTAATTATGCTGTATAACACTTCAATAACTAATTAAGCATTAATTACGATCCATTAATTAATTAATTTCTTCTCCAGTTTCACTCTGTACACTCCATGCACCAACCAATCAGAGAAAATGAATGTAAAAATTTAATTTATTCCTTTTTTGGAGCCGTGAGAAATATAATTAATGCAAAATTGATCAATACTTTTATGCAGTAGTTATGGTCCGTATAAGTTCCCACGAAATGTTTCGATAAAGCAGAAATCTGGATGCTTCCGTTTAGCATCTTATACCTGAAGGAAGTACATTAATTTGTTAGTCAGTTATTAATTAAATAAATTAATTAATATGCAAAATTAATTTTATATAATGATTTTATTGAATAACCCTTCTTAAATCAATTTCAATCCCTAAAATATTATAAGATACCATAGTTAGAACAGAAATATCACTTTAACTCATTCCAGATTGCATTTCTCATTGATAAGAATAAAATGCCCTTGAAAATATATTTTTCTTTATTCGTTCTGCCCCTCTGATTTATAATCCCAATGATTTTGACCCTAACTGTAGAAGAGCCCGACTTACAGAAATGTAGGAATGTTTCACATTTTATTATGAAGTTATTATTGAATACATACTGGGAAAACGCGAAAAGAAATCGGGATGAACAATATAGTTATTTTTGTCAGGAGCAATTCTTCTAAAATTACTCTATTCCGCATGGAATCTCATCACATGCACCCTTACAATTGCTTATTAACGAATCTTTGAAAGGATAATCATTGGTTAGGGAATTCCGAAAGAAAAATGATGACAGACGAGAATATTCCCAGACTCTACGAATTGTTACGTAAGCTACAAGTTACAGAACTAGCATTTTACATAAACAACCTTGAAGGTCAAACGCTTTATGAAAGATTTAGAAGAGAAAGGAATTGATTTATTTAACAATATTTCTTTTGCGCTTTCCTGCAAGATGGTTAATCGTTTTACTATATATTGCTTTACTAGCTGCATTTTGGCTATCAGCTGGTTCTCTGGAAATTTTGGTTCTATATATTTTCAAGTAAATCTCTGATGCATAACTTAATATTCAATATTCTCCCGTCAAAATATTTTTAAACATCAAATTGTGACAAAAATTAAAACCATTTTGGTTGAATAGACTAATAACTGTTCTGTTCATGGTGTAATTCAGGAAGTTCGTAAGTTCAGGAAGCATAAGGAAAACATAATTATTCTGTTCATTTATGTCCTAATTTTAACGGTATATTGTAAGTTCACATTTTTATCGTTACTAGTTGCCTCAGGCGACCAGATGATTTGCCGGGTATATTGATTATATTTGATTTCAGATAAATCGTTTAGATATAACCATGCTTCCGCCAAGCTGTCAGACATTAAAGCCATGTTATTTTAATTGTCTTACACAAGTTCTGTTTACTATATACATGAACCAGCTTAATGGAGAACAATCCCTTGCTTTATATCACTATTAAATACGTTAATATCCGGCTCATTAATCTTCTAAATTTTCCTGAACTGTAATTTCACCTTTTTTCCTTTCTCGTATACGAAGTATAGAATGTACTGTAATTGTCTAAAAATTAGAACTCGAAATTTTGACGAATCTCGCCATTTCAGACTTCCCTAAATGCAAAACAAACAAACAAACAAAAAACCACTTTGTTGACATTATAGCTGCCTGTCTGTGACCAAGCTATTTGAAAACAGCTTTGAGCTAAAAGAATGAAATTTGTATAACGTCCTTACATCAAATTTTCAGATTTCCTTCAAATTTTGAGGAAAATCCTCTTCAAAGAGGAAATCTTTCTGTAAGTCTGTTAGAATATAAGTTAACATAATAACGGTTAATCTAGCGGGGTCAATAAGAGAGCTGTAAAAATTAACTGAAAAAAAAACAAATGATATCGGCAAAAAAAGTCTAGATAGAAAAATGTGTGCTATACCTTAATAAATCGGCGGGGGTACTTGCGATAAAAATTATGAACTTGCCGTGATTTGAAATTTTAAAAAGATATTCTTCGGTACACTTTCCCCTTCGACTCCTCTCTTCTGATTTATTATTGTTATAATTTGTTTTGTTTACTTACTTCGTTACTTAAATTCCACTTCGTCTAAAAAAAACTGTATGATAATTCTGGATAATACATTTTTCAGTTTTAGGACGAATCCTTTTTCAACCAACGGAAAGTTCATGTCTTTGATCGGAAGTATCACCTCTACTTTTATAAATAACTTCATGAAACTCTCACCTGTGCTTTTATTATGGTATAGCGTGCATTTTTGTAACTGGAATATTTTTCGTAAGTTCCTTATTTCGCCACTAGGACCACTGTAACTAGCCTCAATAAATTCAGCGTAGTCAATTTACTATGGAAACACGTTATTTTCCTGCCCATAGGAGACGCCATCTTGAATGTATGTTCCTTGCACATAGATATATTCGCAGCTTTTGGTGCTATAAATTAGAAAATCAAATATAAAAAAAATTTCTTTCTGGTTTAAATTTAAAATAAATTGGGCTTATAAGTCCAAAAATAAATTAATGATAGTTATTTCTTGAAATAAATCGAAATTTTCACTCGTATGTAATAATGTGATTTTGAAAATTGAATGTCAATTTATACTATGTAATACAATGAAATTCATACTATGTAATACACATGCTAATTAATTTTGGATTTTCTTGCACATCTTCCAGTAAGTTATAATTTTGATCTGCAGTCAGAGAATTATTTTAAGAAAATGAATTATGGTTGAAGTATTTAATTATATAATAAGTAGAAACAATATTATAAAAATCAATAATTTTATATTCGGCATATGTTTAAATAAATCTGCATATGGTGGGCCAGTATTAAAATATTTATTATTGAAATAAAATTAATTGGTACATTCAGAATAAATATTTCAAGTGAAATCGTGTTACAAGCAACATGCATCGGTGGTAGTTCCCTCTTAAATATGAGGTTGTTTTAAAATATATGTGGGCAATTCTGTCATTAGAGAAGCATCTTTTCCCTTCCACTACTATGGTGTGGAAGTTTGTAGGTAAAAGTGCTGGTTCTGGTGTCATCCTAATAATCTGAATTCGATTCAAAAAGATGAACACAGATACAACCTTCAAAACTACAGTACTCTAAAATGGAACATTTATGAATGAAATGAAATTGAAAGCATGAATTTTTGACCTTTATTTTTCATAGGGGATGATCATCCATAACAGCTCAGACTTTTGAGCTCACTTACGAGAATTTTTTAAAAATATTTCACAAACATGCATGTTTTGTGCCATTTATACACATGATAAACACATATTTTTAAGGGGTGGTGGTATTTTTTAAATAATATAATACATATATATTTAATATATTTTTATTCACATTCCAATTGTTGAAAATTTTTTATAACTTAATTCACAATATTTAAAGCAATCCTATTGTGGCGCCATCTGCAGGCTAAAAATAAATACGTTTAATCAATTATTAAAAATAATATGCCAATCTTTCCGGTCTGAAACACAAACTAAATTCTTTAGATTTTTTTAAGTTCATAAGAAATGAATGATGATCTGTTTAAAAGGTCCTAAATAATGCATGAAGAGAACATTTTTCCGAGCTATCTTAAAAACATTACATAAGATACAAGGAAAACAAATCACCAAGATAGAGTTAACAAATTATTGAAAACGTTATATCTGTGAAAATTATATATATAAATAATTATAGCAAAATATATAGTAGCTGTAATAATTATAGAAGTTATATATATTATATAATATTTTCTTTAGCATGACTATTTTTTTCCAATTCTCACAATTTTTGAAACGAATTAATAGAAATAAAGTTTACCTATAGGTACAAATTAGAACTTCTACATATCGAACTGGCAGATTCTTCGAAAGATTTACTATACATAAACACATTTTCATGTTAAAAACAATAGTGCATAATTTTTTTTAAACTTAGAGAAAACTGAAAAGAATTAAACAATCCAAATAATTTTTTTAAAATGGGTTCCAATAACAGCGATTATACAAAATTGTTAATCTCGTACATATAAATTCAAAAAATAAGTATTTAAAAATATAAATTTATAACTAATTAAATAAATGAAAAAAATATTATCCGTTACGATAGATAAAAATTTTCGATATAGAGGGATTCCAGTGTAATTTATGAGTCGAGTTCATCAGATATGCCAGTTAAATTTTTTCTTTGCAATGTATATTCAATAATTCTATCCTATGTATGTTCTTATGTTACATATCTTTTATATTTACCGTTGGCTGTCATTGAAATTGTTCCACCTGCGCAAATACAGAGCAGATGGTCAACATCCGGGACATTAATCTCATTTCAGATAAATATGATTTCCCTCACGTTTGGGTTGATTGTCTTACAGTTTCTAAAAATATGAATTGTACAAAAATAAATGAAACATTGCTGTTCCAAAAGATATGAAATGTTTATACGTAAACTGCAAATACAATAGGAATGAATTCGTGCTCATGTAATAAATGTTAAATGTTCAGTAGCATTCAAATTTTGGAATTCATTTTCTCGTTTTACATGAGGAAAATCTTACAATAAAAAAAATGTTGTCTGAAACATTGCAGTATATTAAAATTTTAGGATTGATTCGCCGGTCTTATTTGCTCCTACCTTTCTTTCTGTATCAAACGATTTTTACATTAGGCAATTACCAGAAAAAATGCAACCTAAAATCATTAGGTTATAAACATAATAGAAACGAATATGAAAATTCTGGATTAAAATTAGTTTAAAAAATGCAATTTTTTAAAAATAAATTTTATTGTTAAGACCTCCCCCTCCAAAAAAAAAGCGTGCAACTGAAAGATTTGATAAAAAAAATCATTACAAGATTAAAAAGAATTGTCATAATCAAGGGTTCAAAGTTAATTATAAAAATATGAAAATGAAAGAAAAAATCTCAAAAATAAATAAATAAATTTATCTAAAAAATGTATTTCAAATTTTTTTAAGTCGATACTAAAAACGCATGATAATATTCTTCGAATAAATAGATAAATGAAAGGGACAAACTTTTAGTTCATTAAAAATTTCTAAAAATTTGAAAAATACTTTTTTTTTTTAGAGAAACTGCATAATCCAAAAAATAACTATGGGTCAAATTTGATAACAGTTAAATCTAGATTTAACTGTTTGGCGAATTCATTTTTTGGAAGGTATCAAATTGTTCTGTTTCTTTTGAGATTGTGTCGAAGAAGAAGGAGAACGAAGTAATGCGGTGCAGCGGATAATTCGCAAAATGAAATGAAACCTATGAAAAAATTAGAAGGATCGAATGAGAATGCATTATATTCAAACATATAAAAAATTCCATTGAAGGTTATTTTCAGTGAATTCAAAATTATGGATAGATTAGTCAAATTAATTAATTCATGAATTTTTGAAATAAGATTATTAGAGGCAATCCTAAAATAGCACAAGAAGTTTAATAATATAATTTCAATAACTTCACGGTATCTTATGACATTCAAAATATCAACCAACGTCGTGGAAACATCGTTCAATATCATGTTAATAGAGAAACATGTCATGGAAACATAACTAGGGGCGGATACATATAAACATTTTTTTTGGGGGGGGGCGTTATACTCAAAAATATAATCTTGAGTATGTAAATTCTGAAGAGAGGTTTGGAGGTCAATAAAAAACATCAAACTGGCCTGGAATAAGGCCTACACTGTGTTATTATACGCCGTACGACTTTGTTTTAAATTTAAAATTAGAGTTGATATCTTCAAGTAAAAAAGAAGTATTAGTGAAAATTGTAACTAAAGCATCCATGATTGCAATCGTCGATTGTAAATTTATCCCAAGTTCGAGCATTTAATATTCTGTATATAATATACAAAATATATTTCAACTTATTTGATAACATATAACGTATAGATACAACGTCATGACTTGACTGTATAAACACATAGTGTTCAGAAAAGTGACTTTACACGAGAATTTCTGATGGCGAATTGACTGTTCATGAATGAAGTTTTTAGATTAAAAAAAAAAGAAGATGGTAGACTTAAGGCCACAAAAAAACTGGATTATAAAAATAAACCAATTTTTTTAATTACTTTACCTGATGGTTTCAATCAATTTTTTAACTACCAAAATATCATATATTTAATCAAACAATCCTTCTTCCGATTACAAAATATGGTAGAAGTTTTTCTTCGGGGAGGAGGGGGGCGTGACATCTACAGGTCAGAAAATCATTTTTAAAATTATTACATGTAAAAATTCCAAGGCAGGTAGAGGCGGGAAAGAGTTAAGAACTTTAAGGTTACAAATATTTTAGGCTTCTATTCTGAAAAGCATGATATTTTCTATATTATTTACCATGTTTTATGTTGAAATTAGATAATTTTAGTATTATTTGAAGCCATCATAAATTAAAAAAATAATTGTTTAAAATTTTCATCATATTTATGTTTAGAATTGCAGAAAAAATTTTTGCAAATGCTTGCTGAGTAAAAAAATTTAAAATAATGAACCGTCCTCTGACTTGTTTGCGCCCAGCGCCTATCCCCTTCTCCCACAAAATAGTTTAAAGCATTCATGAGACGTCATATTGATTGAAGTGTATATACATCTAAAATACTGTTTTAAGCACTTATAAGAATGGAGCATTCTGATTGCTTATTGGATTCTAAAACCTTCGCTTTTGCGCATGCGTTAGGATGGATTTAATTCTTCAAAATAGGGGTGAGAGGAAAGATGAAAGGAGGGGATGTATACATTTAACAATAAAATAAACTCGGATTACTCGTAGATTGAATTAAAATAATACGGTCAGAAATGAAACGATATTCACATACACGTGAAAAAGATTGAACAAAAAAGTATTTAATAGGGCGAAAATCAAAGCCAAAGAATGACGATGAATTCCGGAAATGCGCTCATCCTTCCGCGTCTCCCCCTTTAATGAGATAGAATTGTCGAAACGTGGTCATCTCAGAATACTGAAACAAACAGTAGCTTCGTTTAAGAAGTGACAAAAAAAAAAAAAAAAAAAAAAACGCGAAAGCAGTGCAATTGTTGTAGCTAGGAGGACTGTCTTAAAGTCTTTTTCGAAATTTCTAGAAAACGGAGAGGTAATGTGGATTAAGTGACCATCGATTATTTACCTGAGCTTTCATATAAAGGGCTAATTGGATATATCGGCACGATAGTTAAGACAGAGGGGATTGGTTGTTTGATTATTTCAATTATTTTAAAGTTATAGTTAACTGAAAAATATGCAAATAACAGCAACAAACCAGTGGGAATGGTCTCTCCAAAATTTTCTAATATACTCTCTAATAAAGGTGTTATTCCAGTAAATGCAAACAAAAATATTAACCCTTGCTGTGAATTTAGTATTTTTACTACGTATATCTGCCGTATCATACTTGGCGATAAATCCCTGGCATGCGAGTAATCGAAAATCGAAATTGTTTTTTAGATGCGTTTTTCCAAATCTGAAACCAAATTACACTTGTAATCACAAAATCACATACCGAATTTGATATATTTAAATCATTTTGTCTTTGAATTATCGAGTTTACATATTAATACAAACCAACAGATGGTAAATCACTTATTGGATCTGGCTTAAAATTTAGACTCTTAATCTCTTAACTCTTAATCTCTGTTCTCTTTTTATCTCTGTCTTCTTATCTTCTCTTCTTATCTCTTAATCTCTGTCTAGACTCTTAATCTCTGGTTCTCTTCGTTTTGTAGTCATCGTATAATTTTATATTTTAACAGCATGTCAGACAGACTTCCTTTGAACAGACTTTGTTTAGAAATCTGCAAATTTGTTGTAAAAATTGTATACCAAATTTCATTTGGCTAAATCAAAGCGCTTATGAGTTATCTTTTTTTCAGATACATGACGGATATTTTCTAAAAATGTGTTTTTCAAACTCAGGGAAGTGTGAAACATGGAGATTCGTCAAAATCTCGAGTTTGTATTTTTTGACGATTAATATACTTTCTCTATACTATGCATACGGAAAAATAAAAAATAAATTTATTTGTATTAATAGCCTTGAAAAATTGAAAATTAATCAAATTATTAGAAATATTTCCAAAGAATGAAAAACGAAATAATTTATTAAAAAGAAATTCGTTTATTAAAAAAAAAAAAAACAGCTTTTGCACAGTAAAAAAAATAATAATAAAAAAAAATACCACCGTTACCTTTACAAAAAAATAAAAAATAAATAAAGTTACTGAATTTCAATTTTACCAGAATTTATTTACATTAAAAAAAATCGTTTACATTCTGATAGATTTTTTTTTACAGATATGATGAAATAAATGAAATGTGACAGGCATAAGCAATATAAAAATTTAAATTTTTTACAAAATAAAATGTTAATATTCTATAATTTTAGTAGCCGGATAAATTAATTATAATAATAAATGTAAAATATATTTGACACTCATATGATCTCCTGCTTAGCCTTCTGATAACGACTCCAATCTCTCCCCTCGTATCTGAATAGCATTATCAAGACAAGAGTGTTCTGGCACTGCTTAGTTTACTATTATATCAATGATTAGAATTCTTTCATTCTTTAGAAATTAATGATAGCTTTTTACTGCCTTTTATGAAATATTTTTATTTTCACATTTTTTTTTCTTTCTTCACTTTCTCTACATGTTTGATAATTTAAATTAGAAATAATGAAAGTCTAGGTATTGTAGCGATCGTTTTAATTCTCTCGGAGAAAGCGCGCCAAAGTTTGATGTGCGTTTCATCTCCATTAATCATAAAATGGCCTTAAACACGCAGCATGACTCAGTTTCCCGCCTGGGAAGCGCTGAGGAATACAAGGAGAGTAGCTCCGAGGGACAGAGTGTGATGTTGTTATGTGTCGAATAAAGATATATTTTTGATATAAAAATGAAGAGTGATTACTTCCAAACCCTTACATGGATCAGATCATGACAAATAACATTATGGATTAATCAGTCCTCCTCAGTATTATTTCTCTGTGATTTCGATCTACAGGGAGGTTGTAATAAAACTTCCCCTATAAACTGCATCCTACAGCTTAAACGGGTGACTGGATTGCAACTAAATTTGGTATACATACCTATACATGAGATGCGCTCACGGAATTTCGAAAAAAATTTTAGTTCCAAAATGTCTACCAGAGGGCGTCTTTTCTGGAGAAATATTAAATAACACAACAAACGACCGAAATGGAATACAAAAACAATATTAACAATCCAGAACAAGAATTATGAGTAATAAAATGAATAACCCGGGAAAAACTGGAAACTCCATTACGCTTCATGCGCGAAGTATCACAACCGATCAGTTACTATCTGTTTTTGAACACACTGTCCATCGACTCGAAATGTTGCAAGTGAATGAGGGTAGTCACACGGAGCACCTTTCCCTACATCGTCCTGGACATGATTAACAACTGCTCTTGTGCAATTTAGTCCTAGTCTGTTCTCGTTTCTGCAAATTGAACTGTTTTTCCCCCTCAAACAGCTTACTGTTATTTTTTCCTTACCTTTACATAATGTGGTTCGATGACAAGGTGATCAGAAAGTAATCAATAAATGTTAATATTTTTTTTTGTATTCTATTTTGGTCATTTATTGTGTTAATTTTAATGTTTTCCCAGAAAGGTGCCATTTGGTGGACATTTTTGAAATATTTTTTTTTCTTTCGAAATTTGTGAGCGCATTTTATGTATAGTTTATATACCACATTTCGTTGCAATCCGTTCACCCATTTGCATTGCAGGATGTTGTTTATAAGGGAAGTTTAATTATAACCACCCTATATATATTCTAATTAATATAATATGTATTAATTTTATATGCAATTAATATTATATGTATTAATTTTCTTAATCTAAAATTAGAAATTTTAATCATATAATATTTTGATTAGTGAGAAAGAACGAGGCAAAAATGGAAGCATGCAAACAGTGGTAGTAGGCATCCCATTAAAAAAAAAAGAAAAATAATAAGTAAAAAGAGAAAGATTTAAATATTCTGGAATATTGATGCAATATACACTCACACATGTAATAAATCATTTTTATCAATGCTTTTCACAGTATATACTATAACATTCTGTTTATCAACTAGATTACTTGTTCCTGATGTTCTTTTTCAAAGCACAAGATCAGATTTTTTTTATCAAAATATTTTTAATTAATAGTATTATTAATTTCAAAGTTATAAAAGTACTTTCCATGATTTCATCTTCATGGGTGATATGTGTAACTACAGACTCTTTATTATAAAATTATATTGGACTGGAATTATCCTAATTTTTATAGAAAAATACTGATATAATTATTAAAATATAATCAGGCACTTTCACCATCACTGGTCATTTAATAATTATTTGTAGATTGTAAAAATAAAGGATTTTTAATACTTTTTTGAGGAGACTGCAAATTTTTTCAAAAATGTCCATACTGACATCTTTATTTAATGTCATTGTTGTATTAAAATACCAAATTTGCCAAAGTTTTTTAATGATGCAAAATATTTTTACAGGTTAAATACATCAACTCTCTCTCTCTGTCTTCCTTGCATATTATTATAAGTCACCAATTGTTCCATATTAGTAGGTTTTGCTGAATGTAATTTTTGATATATGATATTTTGATATAAAACTTACTTTTTATAAACACATAATTTTAACAATTTCAAAAGTTTAGTACAAAGAAAATTTCAAAAAAAAAAAAAAAAAAAATAAATAAATAAAATATTTTACTATAAAATACTATATTTTATAGTGGAATACTGTTTGTTTCACATCAATTATTAGATTATTGCTATTTTTTTTTATGTAGATAGGTTTAAATTATGTACAATATTAAATTTATATTACTCTTTGTTAACAATTCAAAACTTTGTGTTAAAACAATACCTTTTTTTCAATCATTAGATTAGATCTCAAAATAGGTTATTAACAGCTGTTAGCATACAGGCAAGGAATTAATCAAGGAATGTCACGGATTTCGGGAAGGCAGCTATCATTTCCAAAATCTGTATCAATAGGCATTTTTTTACCTAAAAACTCCAGTTGTATATTTCATAAAAGATAATAGCATTTCACTGTCTGATCAACATCTAATTTAATTAAGTTAAGGATACTCAAACATTTTGCAATAATATTGCCAATAAATGTTTGAATCATATTTCAGTCTTAAAATGAAATTCAAGAAAGGTAATTAGACAAGTACATAATGCATATTATGTCCAATACTCAATATCTCTGAACTATTTTCATTTGTATTCTGTAAAAACTCGATTTGTTACATAAAATTATTGTAGCAAGTTGAGAGTAAAATATATAGTGGAACTGCTGTATACATTGAAAATTTTATATTGAACTTTTTTCAGGAATCTTTCTTTTTTAATAGGAAAACTGTTTCCCTATATTGAATACAATTCCTATGAATTGAACAAAAATTAATGAATTTAAAAATTATTATACTTATTGCAATTAATTAGTTCCAACCATTAATTTTGTTCATAAGAAGGAATACAAAAATAAAAGGGAAAAAATCTTTCTTATAATGCAGGAATTCTCAAGAAACTGGAAATCCCTAATAAAAAAGCTTTTAATATTTGCCAATGGGCCATATCTGACTATAAACATCTGTTCTTTTAATTCTTTCCTTCAGAGATTGATTTTTTACTCCATTCAGTTTATCTTTAGATATCTTATACTGAATATGGCCTTAAACAAAAATTTTTAAGAGTAAAAGAGAAATTTAGCTAATTAAAGACATTAGAATGATAAAGTCCTTCATGAAAATATGAAATTTTGACTACAGCATTAAGAATTAAAAAAATAAAAATTATTATTATTTAACCATTTAAATTTCTTTGATAATTCAGTTGTTTAAGTCTTTTTTAATTTTAAAAAATAACTATTTTTATGTCAGTGATTAAGTTATATTTATTAATCAATCAACTGTATCCACCAATAATATATAGTTAAGTAAAAGATTTATCAATGGCATGCAGTTAATACACAAGCACCATAACTACTCATAATGATTTTAATCAGAAAATGATGGAAATTTATAATGCTGTACAATTCTGTATTGAAATCTTGAAGTTTGATCTATAGAGATTCAACTACATTAGATGTTTATTTACTACATATATTTATAAAAGAAACTACCAAAATATAGTGCTTTAGTATTAATCATATGTCTACGATTAATCACCAAACAAGCTATGTTTATTGCAGACAGGAATTAATTGCAAAAAAAAAAAAAAAATGTCATATTAGGACATTGATTATGATAGCCAATGACATTCAGTTAATACAGAAATATTCAATGAAAAAATGCTTAGAACTATTTTATTTGCAACAAACACTTTATTTTATACAACAGGCAAATATGAAAATTAAAGAGTATTTGCATTTAAATCTCCTATATAATATATTTCAGCTATTATCACAAAAGATAACTAAATAGAAAGCTCACCAGCTTCTTTAAGAATTAATTGAAAGAAACCTTTCCATAATTATTAATGCACAAGTAAATTTAATCACTCAATAGCAAGATTATTTCAATGCTAAATACATTAAATTTATATGCATTTGGATATGATTAAAAGTATTTTGCCACACCCAAAGTAGATATTTTGAGATACAATTATTTCTTGAATATATTTAAGGGGAAAAAAATAATGCTTTTCCAATCATTATCATAAAATCTGCATTTTTTTAAAGAATTTATTACCTTATAAGAAATTTGTTGGAATAAACATTGGGTTTTTTATTTATATTTTGAAAGGCATACCGATATAAATATATTATATCCTATTGTAACATTGAGATCCTATAGTAATATTAAAATTGATGAAAGAATAGTAAATTCCTGATTATATAATTGCATATCATTAAATAGAAATATAAATGCATCATTTTTTTATAATGTAACACTACCAAAAAATGAAAGGAGTAAATTAGCTAATTTCCAATATTATGAATAAAGCAAATCAATATGGAAAACTTGGGAAGAAATGGTATCATTACCTTAGTGATTGGGAAGTTTGAAATATTGGTTCTATTTTGCATTGCACTTACAAAGAAGTTGAATGATGGTCCTCAAGACTTGGCCAATGAATTAGGAAGAATGAATTGTCAAATATTGGCCATTAGCAATGTTCCTATGGTAATTAGGCTTAGATATCAGCACTATTTCCTTTGTAAATTATGAGAATTAGTAGGATTTTCTCTGGATCATAAGTGAATTATAACTGTAAAACTTTCAAAGTGAATTTCTGATTCATTAAAATAATAATTATGAATACATAATTCAGCATAATTATATTTTTATATTAATGTTATGTTTACATGCATAAGAAAATCATTTCCTATTTAAATAATTATTAAACTCTTTCTAAAAAACAAAATAAATTTCAATTTTTCCAAAATGATGGAATAATTGACAATAATGATTTAATTAGAAACTTTAGTTTCTTTATTGTTTTAGGATTCATTATTATGATTTGTACTTAAGTATATTCAGTTTACCAAAACTTAAATAACTACAACTCACTGCACAACTACAAATAATACATAATAAATAAATATATTCTTCATAAAATAATTATTGTATCTAAATATTATCTTACTTTTAATTTATATTTATATAAAAAATATAAATTGTTAGTGTATAAGAATAAATTTTCTGAAAAACTCATATGAAAGTATTTAAAAAGTTTAAACAAAAGATTTGATTACGTTAATAGTGCATAAATTAGAAGAGGTGAAATTTCCCTAAAATTCAGGAATAATTGAAAAAAACTGACAATACAACGTGAATGATTCTCCTCACAGATCAAATCGGTAAAAAATTTAGTTTTGTTGATCGTTCTTTACTTTTATTAATTATCTTTGTTTGGTTGTAGGCTTATTTGATAACACTTGGGACAAGATAGGTAGTGTTTCCTGTATATATAATGTCCTATTTAATGGGCTCAGAAATATCAAGTCGAGCATTTATAGCTTTGATATGTTCTTCAATATCTGGCAAGGAACATGTTGGATTCCAGTTTTCAATTCTTGTCATTAAATCTTTTAACTGATTGATAATTTGGATCTTTTTATCACTGATTTCTTCAAAATAACTAGGATTGTGTAGTTGTAACAGAGAAGACACTGCTGAAGTTTTTTCTTGTTCTTTTACTTCTTCCTGGATAATTTCTTCATGATTACTTATTTCAATATCAAGGAAATCCTCATAAACAATACTATTGTCACTCATTTCAACATCATTATTTTGTACAGCAACATCATTATTCTGTACAGAAATATCATTATTTTGTACAGAAATATCATTATTTTGTACAGTAACATCATTATTTTGTACAGCATTTTTCTTTTTGCGCTCTTTTTTCTTTTCTTGAGGTTTTTTATGGTTTATTTCGATCCCAAAGTCCCTGCAAATGTTATGCAGATCATTATTTTGTACAGTAACATCATTATTTTTTACAGCATTTTTCTTTTTGCGCTCTTTTTTCTTTTCTTGTGGTTTTTGATGGTTTATTTGGATTCCAAAGTCCCTGCAAATGTTATGCAGATGTTTACGAGTTAAAAATTTGTATCGGTTTGTTGGTGCAAAGTTTTGTTTAGCATCCTCTAATATCTTGTCAAAAGGAATACCAAGTTTAAGACATGCTGCAAGATTTTCTCTTTCCTTTTTAGACAAACGCAATGTGCGAGTTTCCAAATCATGTCCGATATGAACTGATTGGTAATGAACTTTTATTTCGGAGATCCCATCAACAGTTTCAGTGGAAACTTTCATGACAGCAGGGCAAGTGGAACCTGTTTTTATGGATCCCGTAGACTTCACATGGCGAATTCTATTTTGTTTGATTTTATAATGTCCACTGCGGTGACAGATATAATAGGTATAACAGACGTCGCTATCTTTTCCCCTCCTGTTTCGAATTCGATAAGCTGACTGAGTCTCTTTCTCGATTTTACTTTTCCAATCCAGGAAATCTTTCTTAGAATAGAAAGTCTCTTCAACAAATTTGAGAGGAGCGCAATGTTCATTTTGCAGGTGCTCATGTAACAGAGATAAAGTTCGAAATTTTTCACTGCAGACAGGACAGATTTGATTACCTTGGACTAAGATCTTGAATTGGTGATATTTTCTCAGATGAGTGTATAAGTTTCCTCGTGTTCCAAATGAAATACCACAAAATTCGCAAACAATTTTGGGCTTGCCAGTCTCTGAAATAATAACTTCCCTTGCTACAACTTGAATTTCTGACATTTTGATGTCGTATCAGATAAAATTCTCAGAACACGAGTATTTGTTGTCGTTTGTGGAATACCTTCTACCTGCGATAAGTCCTAACTTTGATGGACTCGTCTATCGCTATAATAAACATGCTTCACTGAAAAAGTTGCAGAAATGCTTTAGCGCCATCTATTACCAATATTACAAAGTAATTTAAATGTTGGATTCTCAGATACTATACTGTAGACAGCTCTGCAATTGCTGTCATGGGCTTCATTAGCCTTTTTAAAAAAATTTATTAGAAAATATCTGAAAGTTGAACGAAAATTGTTTTATATAAACGGAGTAAGATGCATTAGAAGTTGGTGAAAAATCCAGTCCGCTAGAATTTCGTTCATTGCTGAAGGTACTAAACTTCTAGTTGAGAAAAAGAAATGTTAAAAAACAAGTATTAGAATTTTTCTTAAGAATTAAGAGAACGATAACTATTTTAACTTTTCTTTATTGATTACACTACTATAATATGAATGTTATGAATTTGATGTCTTGTAATATTCGTGTTTTGATTTTGTTAACCCGGCACAAGCTAAGAATCCGTTCAGGAGCATACGCCGGAAAACAAACCTCATTCCTTCCTTCCTATGAATTTGATGGTATAAATATCTTTAATTTTTATAAATAAATTAATTTCCCTTTTGAAGTGTGTTATTATATGAAATGAAGCCTTCATAAAAGCCTTTACATACTATAATAAGGGTATACATTTTTTAAAAATCTAAAATTTAATAATATTTTGTATGAAAAAAATAAATTTTCAAAACTCATAATTTTGTTTCTCTTTTCAAACTCTTAATAGATTTTATAATATAAAAACTTCTGTTCTTTCAAAGCTATTCATTTATGTATAGTTTTTTTTAATGTATTAGTAAAAATAAAAGAAGCTGGATAAGGGTGTTGCATAAATTATAATAAATTATGATAAAAATAACGACATTTGATGAATATGATAGAGAATTAACACACCCTAACCTTTTGCCCTAATCACCCTTTTGAAATTTGATTTTGCAAACTTAAGTTGTAATGCTGAAAAACAACAATTTTTCATCCGCACCAAAAAATCGGTACAAAAATCTCTAATATTTTTATATTTTAAAAAGAATATTGTAATATTCTTAATAGATAATATGTTTTTTTTCTCCAAAAATACTGGAATATATGTATATTCTTTAGATTGAATCACTCATTCGATTACTTTGTTTAAATATTTGCTAATAAGGGATGATTATATCTTGTAGTTATTATTTATAATAAGATTTTAATCTTTTAACATGTAATTATTTCAACTAATATGTAAGATTTTTTTTTATTTTCAAATTTTTTTGGTTCATCAAAACAATTTTTTAAACATCTACATCGAACAATCATTTAAAAAACGCTTGAACAAATTCCCACACTTTTTTCTGGTGAAAAACGATTAATATTTCACTAGCTAATCATCGGCTTCAGTTGCAGTTTTCTTTTAAGTAATGCAATACAATAAAGTTCTCAACAAAGATATTTCTTTTATTAATAAACATATTAATTCAAAAAGATTAATAATTTATATTTTAGTGAAATATTGCATGTTCACGCAGTTTTTTAAAATTCTGTCTATATTTTTTATTAGATGCATTAAATTACTTATACCATTTATCAATGAATTATTTAGACTTTTAAGAAAAATTTAATATTTTATTTTCATAGAAAGGTACGTCAAAAATCCTGGAATTTCTCTTATTCTACATTATTTCCATATAAATAAAACGTCTATTGATAGATGGCAGCACGAACAAATGCAATAGTATCTAACGTAGATAGCAAATCCAAGCGACGGCAAATTTATTTGTAAAGAGCCATTTGAAGAATTATATTTACTAAATATTTACTTGCGAAACCACAATAGCGCAACAACTATTGTGAAGTATTATACATTTTTGGAAGTTGTATCTATTGTTTTTGTTGCTAAGAGTTTTCACTGTGTAAAGATTGTGTAATAAAATATTCTATAATATCACTTATTTATTACTTTCGCGTACACAAAGCGTTGTAATCGTCAAAAAATTGGATTTCAAGATTTTCCTGAATCTCCACATTTCAGACCTTTTTCATTTCAATTACACATAGTTGGAAATTTGCTTAATCAACATAATTCATTTTCGAATATTACTCGTAATGTGGAACACTAATTAAACGAAACATTTTTTTTTTCTGTCGGAACACATGCAAAAGGGGACAATGCATTCCAATCTGAGAAGAAATACTCAAACATATTTATGATTTGGTACACAGTTTTAGCAATGAAAGTGTAGACACCTATCAGATATTGAGCCAAATTCAACAAGGGGTTGCTTGTCTGCCGGTCTGTATTTTCAGAATCATATGTGGGATAGCTCAAAAATGCAGTTACTTAAATATATCAAAATTTTTTATGTCATTTTTTGATTAAAATTGAGATTTTATGTTCAATTTTTGTTTCAAGCTGTTAGGAGAAAAGCTTCTAAATCACAAATGCGATTTTTGGATATTATTAACCACATGCCAGGAATCTATCGCCAGAAAACTTGCCAAGAATCCCACGATAGATACAGTAACAATGTTAAATTCACGCTAAAGCTTATTTTGTAACCATTGTACACCAATGACATGCAGGACGTTTTCTAGGAACTGTTAGAGAATATGCGAGAAACTTTTGGGAAACCCATTCCCATTTGTTATTTTGAAGAGAATGTGTTTTTTACCAAGATCGGAGAAAACTGTAGATTTATATAAAACGACATATAAACTAACATTCATAATTATTTTCATATACATTGTTAAGAAAAAATCCGTCCGATGGGTGTATTGTTGGAAGTTCCACAAACTGTGTAATAAATAATGATGCTTCACTTTCAGAAATCTATATCAGCCAAGCAGCAAATTATTATTAAATAACTGCAACAGCGCAAAGTATACAAAGAGGATTCGCTGTTGGGATAAAGTTCAGGGTGGCTAACTTCCTCTATACTGAATCTAAATGATGCCGGAATGATATATTTCGTAAAAAAGCTTTGAAAGACAGGGAGATGAATTCTAAAAAAAGTGCTCACAATTACTCATAGGAGAGTTTATATACAAAATTTGGTATTTTTTTGTGCATCATTAGTTTTAGCTGCAAATGCCTCCAAACAGAGAAAGTTATCTTGTATCATCCTGTGTTTATAAAATAATATAATATTTTTATATATTCTTGTATTTGTTCTTGCAGTGCTATAAAACACTAAGTTCTTTCAAAAGTCAATGTACGAATACTTTTGACTGCCACTCCCCCCCTCTCTCTCTCTATACACACACACACACACAAATGTCGATATACATTGTGATTATAATTAAAGTTGCTATTTCAAAAATTGATCATTTTAAAACTATTGGTCAGAATTACTTGATATTTTAGCAGAACAATCGTGAGGCAATGGCAATTATTTGACGATGGAAAAAAATAGTCCCAAAATGTATCGATAGATGGCTCTGTCAGGAAAAAGACCAAAAATAGATTCGTTAAGTACAGGAATGTTGTTATCCAAAAGCAAACAATAGAGTTCAGGGGTTTACTAAAAATTTATTAGCTATAAGACAAGAATACATTTTTATAGTGACAACAATGATAATGACAAAAAAAAGAAGAGCTTTGTGGAACAAACACCTTACTGATGGATGGTTAAGGCATAAGTTGTTCGATATGCCCTCCGCCTTGTTCCGCTATTAATTGGATGCGCAAAACGGCATGCACCACAACATATCGGAGAATATCTGTACTGATACAATGGACGTAGTGTGGGATGCTTGCCTTCAAGTCTGCTAGATTCGAAATCCGCCAGCTGTAAACGACATTCTTCAGGTACCCCCAAATTCAAAATCCCACGGGTTTAAGTCGGGGGAACGTGGCGGCCACGTTGTGGGGAAAGGACGGCTCATGATCCATCATGTCCGAAATGAGCACTCAGCAGTTGCTTCACAGGAGTAGCAATGTGCGGGAGTGCGTCATCTTGGATGAATATTGTGCGAATATGACGCTGCAGAACACATACACTGATACTGCAGAAGTACCGGAAGGGCATGGTTACGTAAAAGTGCTTCTTATCGCTTGCCAGTAATGGTGCCGGTAACGGGACCAGCAGGTGAGATCTCCTCGAAGTAAAAGGGACCGATGATAAACGCTGCCGTTATTTCGCACCACACAACCGTTTTAGACTGAAGAGGTAATGGCTATAGTTGAAACGGATTCTCGTCCCCCCATATCTTGCAATTTTGCGTATTTACAGAACCGTGCAAATGGAAGTGGGCTTCGTCAGACCACAGAATGTTCCAAGGCCAGTCGTTGTCCACTTTCATCCGGGCAAGAAATCGTAGTGCAAAAAATTCGTGCTTCCAGATCAGCAGCTAGCAACTGATGCACATGAGTTATCTTGTACGGATAACAGCGCAAGATATTCCGTAGGAATTTACGCACCGTGCTGATCGGTATATATAGCATTCGACCAACTCCCCGTGCATTGCTGATTCCAACATCACTGTTAGTCTGTTCTTGTAATGCTGTAGCCACATCTTCCACTTCTGCAAACGAAACTGGTTTCTTTCCTCTATTTTTTTTCACGTCAAATGAACCGGTCTCTTCGAATTTAACAATCATTTATCGCAAACCATTTGTGATTATTGAACCCAATGTTATGGATTTTAATGACCGAAATTTCCTGATAGCTGTAAGTGCAAAGTCATCTTTCTTATAAATAAAGCTTCAAGAGCAGAACACGATGCTCCATAGGCAGAGTCGTGATGAAGCATTCAGACAATGAACTGGTGCTCTGCATTTTTATGGCAGCTATGTCTGCAGTGCATGTTGCATGTAAGTAATTAACATATCTCCAGACAATGTGAATTTTGGTAGCACTATCTATCGGCACATTTGGAACTTTTTTTTTTTCCTACGGCAAACAAAATTCCATTGCCTCATGATTGTTCTGCAAAAATATCAAGTTATTCTGACAAGTAGTTTTAAAATTATCAATTTTTGGAATCCTAACTTTAATTATAATTACCCTGTAGATTAAAGTTTAACTTATAATAATGGACAATTTTAACTTTCTGAAACTGGAACATGTAATGGCCTTCCCACAATATGGCTATTTGCATGATAAATACGAATGAAAAAATTTAGTTCCTTTTTCTCAAGAATGACTGTCCGCAAATATTGTATAAAAAGAAAATCAAACAAAAATAAGTTTACATTTGTTGAATAAAATTTAATATCGAACATCTAAAATATTTCCCCAGATAATAAATAACTTGTAATAATCTTCAATGTTTATTTTCTCCATTAATTCATTTAAAAGATTTTTTAAAATCAAGTTTTTAGACCTTTACCTATTTTACAAACGATGCAATAACTCCAAAAAATCTTCACAATAATTGTCTTTTATATATAAAAATATTAATAAAGTATCTAATGAAATATAAGCCAACATTAAAAAATTGCTGTATTTATTTTCCCTACTTTTTTGCTTACATTTGTCAGCTGATTTTTACCAAACGATTTAATGAAAAATGAATTTTGATAAGAATTTTTTTTCAAATTGCAAATTCTTCCTCTCTGCAGCAATACATCTGTTAAAAATGAATTTTCATAATATTCATTTCAGAATTTTATATTAAAAAAGAATTATGCTGTTTTATTATAAGAATTTAAAAATACATTTTTCTCTTGTTGTGAGTGAAATAAAACCTTTCTTTAAGTAAGTTAACTGTCACTTTATTCCTCTCAAATAATTATTTTATTCCTGCAGAACTGTTCTAAAGGAAAACTAGCATTATCCAGTTAATCAAGATTGGGAAAAAAGAAAATATTCTAGTTCTGCAATTTATTTACACAGAAGATTGAAATAACTACATTGAAAGAAACTACCGGTGAGTTCATTAAGAAAGTTTCTAATATATTGTGAGTCTAAATTAATTTCCATAAAATTTAATTTATTTCTAATATTGAAAACAATAAAAAGTATACTAAACATTCGGTATTTTTTAAGCTTATTTTGTGATTGAAATAATTATTTATTTATTGATATGAAATCAGAATTTATTGTTGTTATGATTCATATTATTTTTAAAATTATCACATTAATTTGTAACTATTGAGAATATTTTGGAAAATAAATTTTTCTTTTTAGTTTGGTTAAATTTTGCGATAACAGCACTTTAACAAAGATGCAAATTTAAAGTTTCTTCAGTGTCAGGAAAAAGTGTTCCTCTGATTAATTTATTTCTGATATTTTAATATTTTATAATTTAAAAAAATATTATTCGTTTTTTTATTTTTAAAATTTTATTTAATTAAAATATGTGAAATTATATGTAATTTACATCTTTAGAAGCTCGCAATAAGAAATGGAATAAATATGGAGAAATATTAAAGTTTGTTTTTTTATCTCAAAATTTAGTTTAGAGGTATCGTCTTAGAACCAAATCAATTCTTTTGAATATATTGAAATTTACATTCAAATATGAACATTTTTTCGATAATTTTTCGTATGCTGTAAACTTTTGATTCTAAGCAAAACAAATCGCAAAATGTTTATTTATTTGAAAAAAAAATTTTTCCAGGTGGAAAGATTTTATTGTAGAATTATTATTTTATTGTAGAATTATTATTTTATTGTAGAATTGTAGTTTTATCAAATAGAACTTTTTATTCACATTACCCTGTTATTGTATTTTATCACTTTCTCTAACATTTTTTTATGTAAGAATTTTTTGAGCTGTAAACTCTATACTCAGAAACAGTGGTTTCAGAGGAACAGTAACACACACACACACACACACGCACACACATTGACAGAAAATTAAAGAGATACATAGTACAATCAACAGAAGAATTTAAAGCTTCTTTGATAATATGAGTTATATGACTATCAAAGTTTGAAGCTTAAAAATATATTGTTATAGAAACTATTAAGAGAGCAAATTACATAAAATATTGAATTGAAAATTTTAGCTAGCATTAATCTAAGCAAATCAGCTGGTCCTCAAAAGCAGCTAGAAGAAAATATGTTATTGTGAATGTGTATGAAACAGACATTCTTATTGTTTCATTTTTCCTTTTTTAAGCGTTAATGTTCTCGGGCCCGAAAACGGAAATTTTAAAGAAGGAAATGTAATGAGTTTAAGTTTCATTCCCTTTTTTTTCCTATTTACTTAATAACCTCGATGGGTGTAACTTTTAATCTGCGTTTATCTGAAAAAATTTTTTACTCCCTCCCAAAAAATGTCCCCCCAATGAGAATCGTCCTGCAATGTGGGTATCACATTATGTAATTTATTTGAATTTATGTAGTGAATAGTTTTTTAATATTTCAAAATATAGATTGTTTTCTAAGTAATAAGTTGTTGCATGTTTCAATGATATTCTATTTAATTATATTTGTATTTTAATTGATATAAATACTAATCTTTAGTGACAGCTCATATTTTTCAAAATCTTATAATGTAGAAACAAACAACAACTAAGCAATTTATTATAAACATAACTGAAATTTATGCCAGGCTTACAATCGGCCAGTTATAAAACGACCAGTAGGCAGCGCATGCGCAGAAAGGGATTCCATGAAGCTATACGAATGAATGTCCCTGAATACGAAGCTATACGAATGGTGTCCCTGAATTTTTCTGTTTCACTGCGTATCGTATTAAAATGATGAATATTTACACAAAGAAATATATTGAAATAAAAAAAAAGTTCAACATACCTAAATTTGGAAAACTATAGGGAAAAAAATGCCAAATAAAATAAAAAAAAGCATAGTATCGCATCAAAAAGAACAAAGGGCAAACAATTTCGGAATTAATCTATGATAAATGATCAATTTTTTCATGCCCCTCCCCCCGCCTAATTCAACAAACACATGTGCAGTAAGAAAGAAATACAATACAGCGGCATGTTGTTGTCCCGTCGGGAAAATTACTTGCCTGCCGAACTGCATTTTCAGCTTTTCTGCGCATGCGCTACCTACTAGTCGCCTTACAACTTGCCGAGTATAAACACGGCATTAATTTTAGCTAGTTCTGCTAAATTTTTAATTTTTTTGAAACAATAGTTACTAGAAATATGAAATCCCTGTTTATTTAAAAATATTATTTGGTATTTACTTCAGACGATTTTAAATTTATATAGTTATCCGTATATCGTCAGATGTTCCTTTGGCTGCTTGTTATTATTTTTCAAAACTCTTAGTGATGTTAATAAACCGTTTCTATTCTCTGAAATGAGATCAAGTCGTAAAATGATTCTCTGAAGCAGAAATTAAATTCTTGAAAAAGATTAAAAACTAGTCCAGTAAAATAAGAATTTACTTGGACAAGATGGTTATTTCTAGTTATACTTCCCAAAACTAGCGAAAAGAATTATAGTTCTTCTTTCGCTAACCAAATTTGTTGTTTTAAGACACAAGAAAATCGTGACTTTCCAGTATCTCATTATAAGCAAATCAAAAACGAACATCGGCTAGGAAAATATAATAGGCCTAATAAAATCCCAAGAAACTTTAATGCATTCTTTATTAAAGGCCCAACATATGAAGAACAAGAATAGAAAAAAAATCTACCCGAAGCTTTTGATCCTTTTCTTACTTTTTAGCTTTCTTCATATTTGAAACATAACTTCGGGTTTTAGTGGCGTTTTTGGCCACCTATTATAAAAGGAGGTACAAGCCAAGTAATGCATTTTTAAAGGCGACGAGGAATCTTTACGGCGTTTCGTTTCCAATTTGGCGTTGCTCTTTGTCTCATTTTATTGCTGTAATTCGAGACCCGCGTTGTAAAATCAAAATGCAACGTGATGTGTGGGATCTTGGCGTGCTGAAATCCTTTAAGTGCGAAAGGATATGTTAAAAGAGAGTATAAAATGTTAAAGACAGTTATTGCAATTTAAATGGCGTTTTTCTTTTCTCCTCCATCACATTATGTAAAAGAACGGCAGTGTTTATAGATTCGTTTTTCAGTAAGAACAACAATAAAAATTGCCGCCTTTTGCTTATTTTTAGAACGACTTTGACAGAGCAAGTTCCCTTTGAAGAATCTTAAATTTGAATGCTATATCCTTGTTGTAATAAAAATGTGAACTCGAAAATCCATAAAAGTTAACGTACTGATTTGTTTGAAGATTTTATAGTATATCGTGGAATTAATAATGTTGTTTTAGAATAAATTATTAAAAAAAAATACTAATTATTTTAGTTCAAAGTTTTAGCTATTTACGTGTGTATTTTTCTTAACATTTTAATACATATATATATTATTTTTTTAAAGAATGATAGCATGCAGTGATAGAATGCATTTTAATACATATATTTATTATTTCTTTAAAGAAAGATAGCATGCAGTGAATAACAGACAGAAATATCGTCTGCAGGGAAAAAAACAAACAAAACAAAACTGGTAATTTCTTTAAATGAATATTGGTATACATTCATAATTTACAGCTGCAAATGTAGAGCCATTTTTTTAACTGTTTATTTCGGACTGAAAAAAAAATGCCATATTTTTTTATGATGGTATGGAGGCGGATTTGCAAATTTCTTCTTTCATTTCTATGTCTACTTTCATGTAAGAATATCATTTATTCTGTGTAATCAAAAATGATTGTTGAACTAAAAAAATTTTGATTAGAATCAACAAAAATTTCATAAAAATACCTAGAAATAGTTTTTTAGAGGTTTTTTTTATTCTTTTTGTTATTTTGCAGTTTAGATATTTTCTAGTGATAAATTCGGGATTTTTTAATATCATTTTAAAAATTACTTATTCATTGATGCCAATGTGTATGTGTGCAATTTCCATTTTGCTTTCCACATTAAAAAAAATAATTCCACATTTGATAATATTTATTCAAAAAATGTATTTCATTTATTTTGGAAAACATTTCTATCCATTTGAAATTAATTAAATGATATGGACAATTTTCTAATGGATAGAATAATTAAAAATGTATGAAACGTTTTCCTTCGACATGAATTTATCATTCTGCATGTTAAGACAGTTTTTGTAAAGTTGACCCCTTTTTATGTCTTTAAAATTGGTAAATAATTGGTGGAGTTTCCATGCAAGATTAGATTTTTATAAATCTTTCAACTTGGAAATAATTTCACTTGGTTTATCATTTTTGTTATAATATGTATTATTTTACATTGATCGTATGAACATTTCTTTTTTAATTATGTATTTTTTCAAATGGAAGTTTATTTATTATTTAGTTTAATTTAATTATAGTTTGTAGGTATTAATATGCTAAATAAAACAGGACTTATTACGCTTTTCAACGGACACATATTTCTATCTGTACTTACGATAAAGACTAGCCATTTTTGACGATCTGCTAGTTCTTCAGGATTAATGGACGCTGAAATTTCTAATTAAATATTTTATATAATTTGATTTTAATAGCTTCCTTAGCAAATTCCTTTGATTTTAATAACTTCAAATTTTTATATTCATATATCTCATATTATTTAAGAAGTTTTACACTTTTATGTTCATTGCTCTAATTTTCTGTCATATCCCTTTAAATTTAAAACAGAAGTGATAAAATTTCAACTAATAAATTTTTTTTTTGCTGAAATCAAACATTTGAAGAAATATGAGCACAGAAGATAAAATCCTTCATCGCTGAAATCTTATGTATATTACAGAATATTTTTTTATTAATCAATGTATTAAAGGATTATTAAATAAAAATTTCCGTGATTCTTAAAAAAATTAGTTTGCTACATTAAGATAAATTTATAAAATATAATTAATAGTTTCGAGGGTTTGTTCGAGATTTAGAATTCGTAATTCACCAGAACATTAACTGCTCAAATTACATAAAATATAAATCGTTTTTTCACTTAGACCAATTTCGAATTAGATGTATATGTCTGTTATTAATGGGTTAAAAATTGATTGTTGAATATCCTATATGTTTATTAACCATGTTTTTAGTTAAATAATACAGTGTTATTGGATCAATAATAGAATTATTTTAAAAGGATACAGAAAATTTGGCTTTCATTTTTTTCCAGAAAATATCAGGTTTCATATTTATTGTATTTTCACAAAGACACGTGCTAAAAATTATTGCTTTGTTGGGTTTAATTTGTTTTGAGATTTAAAATCTTTTGAGCTTTTGTAAGCGTGCTTGAAATAACACTGATAAAAGCTAATTTTTCTCATGCACGCTCTAACGAACCCTTGGAGCCTGATATTATTTTAATTTTATAGAAATATTTTGTTGGAGAATAGATATAAAATAGAAGGGATTTATATGACAAAATAATAGTTTCAGTGAAAAGACAATGTTTTAAATTTTAAATGGCAGTAAGAATAATCTTCATGCTTACATTTTCGAATGTTATCGCAGATAAGCGCCAAAATTTCCTTTACTTTTTAATTAATCAAGAGATTATATTATATGCATCTTTAATAAATAAATATAATATACTCTTTATTAATATTTAAAATTAATTTATGTCTGTGTGTGTGTTTTGGCGCTCTAAAAGCTAGACCTTTTGACGTATGGCTACTAAATTAGGCACACATATATGGGGATTCGGAATGTGTATCTCAAAGTGAATTTTTTGAAATTTTAATATATTAAAAATTAATCTCAATTTTTGTAGCTTCACAGCAGCTTTTGAAAATATTACAGTCCAAAATTAATTTTTACATCATTATAAAATTAAAAAAAATTATATTTTCAATGATACCAATTTTTATCGTTAAATTTTTCTGTTTTCAATTATTTTTTAAAAAAATATTTTAAGCATTTTTTTATAACAATAAATTTTATTAGTGAAGAAAAACTAAAATCGTTTTCTTTGTTACAACCAACAGTTCCTCTTGGATTTCTTCCAATGTTGATAGTCAAGGTATGCAGATCTAGTTTTCATGTTGAATGAAATTCAGTAAAAAATATGCTTTTCATAAAATTTGTGAATTTTTTTTATATTTACAATTAAGATTTAATTTAAGAATCGAGAATTGATGAGCATTTTTTACTGCATCCATTTTTAAACGTTACTACTTTTTTCTGAGTCATATATGATATATAAAGATAAGGCAGAAAACTAGGCAAATGGCTTAACAAAATAGACCATATATCTGGCTGAAATTTTTTATTTATTAGTTGAAATCATGAAAAATTTAGAAAGTAATTGTAATGAAAAATTGCTGTTCAGAGCATTCAAAACTCAGTAGAAAAAAAATTACAAAAGGATGTCGAATCTCAGTCTGTGTATATCAGAACGTGAGAAACCGACACGCAAGCACACGTGGCGTCACACGCACACATACGCACGCACACGGCCACACACACACACGCACACGACCACACACACACACGGCCACACACACACACAATTTGAACAAAGGAATTAGGTGGTAAAAATCCTAATTATTACTCTGCTCTATTTACTTCTATAAGACATACAATTCATAATTAATATGCATTATGATTGTGCTTTAATAAACACATGGCTACGATTAAATTATTTTTATTATTCGGAATTGTACGTCTGTCTTTTCCAATTGTTTTTTGCAGCAGCTTTTTACACGCTTCTATTTAATGATATATTTCGCGTTTGTAAATATGAACTTTTGTAAATGATTTTTCTTTCATTTTTTGATGAATTAATGTTATGAATGATTCCATTTGGTAGTGAATTGAAAAAATAAATAGTTTTACGATTCCCGTTATATTTATAAAAATGAATCATGAAATACTTTTAGGCTTAAAGTAACGAATTTTTTTAAATGAACACATTTAATAATGCGTCAAATTCATAAAATATCTTTTTTTAAGATTAGAACTCTGGTGGTCCAAATAGAAATTACAAAAAAGTGAAATGCTGAAAACAAAACTGTAAAGAAATTAAGCCACATTGGATTTTAACAATAAAAATTCTAAGTATTCATTATAAATGAAGATATATTAGAATGATGATGAAAATTCTAAGCGATTGAGTATTTTTATCAGCATCTAACGCTTTCACAATTTTGTTTTCATGTTCATATTTTTGATAAATATTTATTTTTTACTGTTTAGAAAACTAATAAACTTGTGTTTTAAACAGCTTTTTATTTTCATTATTTCAGTCATTCGATTCTCTAATTCTGAAATACAAGATTTGATATTTTTTTCTGGTTACTAGTTTCCCCTTTTCAAGTTGTTGCCAATAGTTAAATTTTATCCCCCGGTATAACATATTTTAAATTTTTATAAACTAAATATCCTTATAAAAAGAATGCAAAAATTTCAACTTTAGGTTTTTGAAAATTCTTTAAAATTATTTTATCCATTAATATTTTGAATAGAAAGACACTTGAAGACTCTTCACGAATTTATTAATATTAATAACATTCAAGCACTGGGTCCATTGAATAAATTCCACTCAATAAAGTTTAGAAAATAGCTACTCATTTTCCATTCTTTTCATACATCAGTGGCATTTAAGTTTTATTTAGTTTGATTATCCTGTTAAAGTAGTGTTACAAATCATTTTGAGTATACTAAAGAAAAATTTATATTCAAAACATATTTTTGTTACTATATTTTCAAAATATTCAAACAATTCATAATTGAGTTTATGTTTCACAAGAAGATACATGTCTCGTTGAAAATCATATTTGCACAACAACAAAAGAAGTTTATTCCGTCTCCAGACATGTTTTTGCTATCAAGGACATCAAATTGAACTTTGTTGTTGGAATCTCATCATTCTGAAGTGCCATTAAAGATTTTTCGCTGTATTTTCTTTCATTTGTGACAATATATTCCGATGTCAAATTTTCGAGTGTGTCAAAGTCTTAATATTATATAAATTAAAATCTAAGAAAGAAGCAATTAAAGAGTTTCTTTTGAAATTATTCATCAACACACTCTCGCATATTTGTAATATTTTCCAACAATAATTTAATTTTACTTCTACCATGTTTACAAAGATGAAATTCTGTGATAAATTTTTAAAATCCATTTCGTATGTACTAACGTCATAAAATTTTGTGCAATTGTGTTTTTCTGTTAATGCTGTAATATAACAATATTTTCAAAAATTTATCTTTCAGATTTATAACTGATTTAAATTTTTGATTTGAATCAAAGACAAATGAACTGTTCATTCGTTGGTCCTTTGAAGACAATTGTAAACTCTTCTGCTAGAAAAAAAAACGTGAAAAGCTGAAAATTTCATTTGTTGCTTAGAAGAATTGTTTTAATGTAAGGAATTGAGAATATTTTAGAAGTTAAAATTATTAGAAGTTAAAATTAAGCAATAATTATTAAAATCTGCTGTAATAATAATATCTGCAATTATACTAACAGAAACAATAACTGCGAATTAAAAAATTAAAAAAAGCTAGAAAATAATAAGCAGTGAAAAATCTTTTTAAAATCATGCCTTTATCAATGTATTAAAAGGCAGAAACTAATTCTTATATAAGAAAAAGAAAGCTAAAAAAACCCTCGTAAAAGCATGAGCTATCGAAATTAATATGTTTATAAAAGCAAAATATAATGAAAATTGTAAGACTAAACATTCTTATCATAGTAATATAAAATTGAATATTATTAATGTAACTTATTTTCATCAGCTTTTATGGTTTTTATCAGGTTTATGCTTTTATAGCTTTTGTTTTAGCCTTAAAATTTGTAACAAAAATTGTTTCAGGAGCGCAGAAAAAAGCCAGTTTATTTAAAATTGTTATATTCATCATTTTTGTTTGTTACCGTTTAATTATGGACCTGAAATAATATCTACACGATTTAAAGAACTATTATTCCTAACGAAGCAACTAACCTCCAAATGCGAATAGTTTTAAACAAAATGAAAGGTTCCCTCTATTGCAACAAAAACGGAATGAAGTATAAAGATTTGAATATTAGTATTTTATAAAAACGCGCGACTTTAAAACAACCATTAAATCGACCGTCGCAAAGAAGGCATGACAATTAGTGAACAGAGTTTCTCCAAGTCTGATTGGCCCAAGATTACGAAAATTGGATTGTGCTAATATTGTAATAATCAAAACTTCATAATTCGGTCAGATAGAAACTTTTTTTAAGTGACAAAAATATTTCACAGAGTGTGATTCCTTAGCATCAAAGGACTGCATAAAATTTAGATTTCCTAATTTTTTGAAGCAAATTTATTGGCCGAAATAAAATCAAATATTATTAATTACTTGATTTAAATCCTTTTGAAAGTAAAACTAAAAAGTGAATTTTATAATAAATGTTCAAAATGTTTAGTGAATAATTGCCTGGGATATTGCATAAATTATGAAAATTATTCCTTAGTGCACATAAGTTCTCAGTGCCGCAATATTTTGTGTTCTATACTCATATTAAAAAACAAAACAAAACATGTTTGGTTTCAAATAAAAAATACTTTTTCATTGATTGAAATTTAATCACTTTCATTTTAATTTAGAGTTCAAATTTTATGATAGCTGAATAGAAAATTAAAGGAGATACACAGCACAATGAACAGAGCAGTTTAAGACTTTTTTGAGAGTTTAAGTTATATGATTATAAAAGCTCGAAATTTAAAAATATTTGTTGAAGAAACAATTATGAAATCTTCCTGCAGGCTATAATTCTTTAAAAAATATAATAAGAAAAAATTATTACATTAAAGAATTTTAAGACTAATTTCTTGAAAAATTACAACTATCCACGCGATTTCCAAAATCATCAAAAGAATTTTTATACTGAAATTTAATGGATTTTTTAAAGAATAATAAAAAACGTAGTTAAACATTGTGAAAGAAAATATGTGTTCACAACATGGAAAATGAAACTTACCATTTTCAACAGCGAATTTTTATCTCATACAATCATTAAATACTAATAGTCGTCCTTAGCATTTTAGTTTTGCTTATATAGGTTATTCTAAGATTATAAATAATACTTCAAAATACTTTATCGCTGGGCTTTAAATGTAATATAACAATTTTCATTTTATATTTTCTCTATTTTATTCATTTATTCATTTTTATTTATTCATTATTTTCAGTTATTTTATGTTTGTAAGTATGGGATTTTTGCAATCGATTTTTCGTTCACTTCTGAAAGCACTAAAACTCTGAAAAATCTAAATAATTTTGCTTTCTGGATGAAAATATATTTCAATTCTTAAAGAATTTATTTCTTAGTACATTAGAAATTTTCATTCAGTATGATTCAGTGCAAATGACGTTGCTACTAAGATTTTGTAAAAGTAATTTTAAAAATTCCGTAATATTTATAAAGACCAAAAAAAAAATAATAAAAAATAATCAAATCTTAAAAATAGAAAGTAATAAAAATTAAAATTCTGAAGGTAAAAGTAAAAATCCAGACATTGAAATCAATACATAATCTAATGAGCATATTAAAAGAAAAAAATTTTGCTCATTCGATAAAAATTAACTCTGATGAAAAATGAGCTTAAAACTCAAATTTTCTTTAATATTTACATCACGTTTTTACGATTTTGTTTTGGCGTCCATATTTTTGATATTTATATATTACGAAATTATTATTTATATCTGAATATATTAGTAAAAGCCTTCTCATTTTAAGATCTCTTTATCAAAGAAGTACAAATCTTAACTGTACTACTTTAGCGAACACAATATATTCCAACGCACTGTACCACCAACACCCCAATTGCAAAACCCAGATTTAGAGCAGTCACCAGTACCTCGTCTGTTATTCCAGTATAACTTTTCTTATAAGTTCCTTTTAATAATGCCCTTCTGTAGCCAGGAGCTTATAACCCCCCGTGGGTGTACTCCGCCCTTTTCTAAGCTCTGTGAGATTGACTTAAACCTGATTTATAGCTACTCGATATTGTCGTTCACCCTAATAACCAAGCTGCTTTCATGGGCACCCTTTTTTTTTTAAACTTTTTTTTCTTTTTTGTTTATTTTCTTTCAGATTTTGTGAGCGGTACGGTAAACAAAAGATACAATGTAACCGACGACTATTTTCGTGTTGCAGGCTTGAATTTGCTGTTGAAGGATCAGGTCATCTTACATGATATTTTAGTTTGGGAGACTCGCTTGTGCTTATAAACAGTTTTTGTATTTTTCACGCGCTCTCATTTAAATTGACTTGTTTTATATATGCAGAGACAGAATTTTATGATCGATTTTTATTCCCATTTCCTACAGTTTTCGAGTTGTGAAATTTTAATAAAAAAAAACAGTTTTTCAGAATTTTTTAATCGTTTAAATAGATTTATTTCTATTTATTCTGAGTATGAATGAATGAGCTATGAATTTACTATGAATTTTGTAAAAATTTGAAGTCAAGATTCCATGATATTTATAATAATCTTTATATTTACTTATAATAAAGATAAATGTTTATTTGTACATGTGTTGCACTCTACAGGCTAGACCATTAGGCCTAGAGTTATCAAACTTGCCACATATATACTCTGGAGGGTTAGAATGTGCACCTCGGAGAGATTTTTTTTTGAAATTTAAATTAATGACTTCATGAAGAAAACTGATGGCGTTTTTTTACGATAATTTCCGAAAATATTACTGTAAAAAAATAATTTTTGTTTCATCTTAAATTTAATATATATATATA
>JAPMOR010054500.1:378935-451963 GCA_026543865.1 Argiope aurantia
TACCACTTCTACTACCTAACCAGGGGACTTAGATGAATGGTTGGTGGACTCAGCTGCAACATCATGCTTCAGTAAAGAACATGAGAAGTTCGATCTTACGTCTACTAAAAGCGCTACTTCTACTACCGAATCAGTAGACTTATGAATAGTTGATGGATTCAGCTGCAAAAGCAAGCTTCTGTAAAGAACCGGAGTGGTTCGATGACAACTAAGAACTGCCTCCGTCCTAAAATTCGATTAGAGACAAAAATTGTAACGCGAAAATTAGTGAATTTGATAACGTAATATATATGTTTATAGTGACGGACATTTTTGAAACTTTTCTTAAAGAATGTTTTATTCACATCGAATATGCGTACAACTTTAATTAAAGATTCAAAGGTTGAAACAGTGAGCTTTAATTTTATTTGGCATAAAAACAAAATGGTTATGTATTATAATAAAGGTAACTTATGACAATCTGAGAACTGGAAAGGTATATGTTGCACTTAGATAGTAAATTGTAGAGGTTTTTGAGACGGAATTTTAATAAATGGATTTTTGCTTTTAGAACTTGTCCTTTAAAAAATGCAAATTTTGAAAAAACTGCATTCTTGAACACAATTCGTTGCGCCACGACGAACCACCATCACTCAAACTGCAAAACTTAGATTTAGCATAGTCCTCGGTATATCTGATCTGTCACTCCAGAGTATCCATTCTTATAAACTATTTCTGATAACCACCTTCCATAGCTGTTTCTTTATAAACCCCGGTGGGTGTGGTGTACTGCACTCTCTTCTAAGCTCTGTGAGATTGACTTAACCCTGATTTATAGCTACTCGATATTGTCGCCTTCTTTACTTACAGCTCGGCTGCTTTCTCAGCTTGAGGCCACCTTTTAGACTCTTTTTCCGGTTATTTTTCTTTCGGATTTTGTGAGAGGTTACGGTGAACAAAAGATATGATGCAATCGACAACGTGTTACCGTGTTGCAGGCTTCTGTTTGATATTGAAAGATTAAGTCGTCTTACATGATGTTTTAGCATGGTGAGACTCCCTGGCGTTTATAGACGATTTTTGAGTTTTTTTTAATGCGTTTTTATTTAAATAGATTTATTTTATGCTTGTAAGGATGAATTTTGTTACCTATTTTTGTGTTTTTTTCTGATAGAGATTTAAAATTTTGGATAATTTTATATTTTCTACAGTAAACTATTTTAATATTTTTACACCTTATAATTAATTATTAGATTTATTTATATAAGATTATGGCTGTAGACTAATAATGGCTTAGACATCTACTAAAAATGATTTTAATATATCATATGTGTGTGTGTATTTGCGCTCTTCCAAATAGACCGTTTGACTTTGAATTATCGAACATGACACAAAGATTTTAGAACATGGGAATGTACATCTCGGAGCTATATTTTTGAATTTTTAATTAGAATTTTACACATTTAAAAGTTTTATTAGGAGTAATTTCTGAGGTTTTTCCGCGATGGCTTCCGAAAATATTATTACTGAAAAGGGTTTTTATGCTGTTTTAAAATTCAAAAAATTATCTTTTTAATTTTATTTTATTCAAATTAATTGATTAATCGTTCAAAATTTCCTGATTTTCGGAAAACTTTTAATTATTTTTTTTATCTAGTTTTAAATAATAGATTATATTGTTTGTTCTGAAATTCAAACCATTTTCATAGTTTCATTAAATATTTGATTGTGTGATTTTCTTATAATAATGAAAGTGAAAGAAGAGGGATTCTCTTAATATCTATGTCGTTTATTAGACGAATAAGAAAGTGAAGCTACAGTATCGTGAAATTTAGTAGGTAGATGGACAACTTCTTTATTCATTTAATAGCGCTTTGATGTCGTTAGATTGGTCTTACTGAGAAAGATTCAAACATACAATGAACAGAACATATGTAAGACAATAAAAATAACACAGTTTTAATTTTTGATAATTTGATAGAATTATGTATACGAAATTATATCTAAATGATTTAACTGAAAATAAATATAATATCCGTGGCCCAACCAACAAGTTGCCATAGAAAATAACTTAAAGGTTAAAATGAAGAAAATTATTAAAATGGACTATTTTGCTTTCTTATTAGAATAATAAAATTTTGTTTATCATATATTTTTTATTTAATTTGTTTTGTTTCGTGATTTTGAAGATGGAATTTTTAAAAAATCGGTTTTTTCTCATTTTCTTACTGGCTTGACTTTTATGATCTTGTACACATTTGTCCCTTCGTAAATGCTACACTATTTTAATATTTTATAATTTTATTTTCATTTAATCATGTGATATAACTAAATCTTTAACTCGTACAATTTCTTATAGCTCTTAGTGAATTTGAATAAAAAAGTAAGTTCAAGATTTCATAGTATTTATAACAATGAATTATAAGTTAATAAATCAAGGTCCCAAAATAATTAAGATAAAAGTTATTCTATATTTTAGCACAGTAAAAAAGTGTGTTTTTAATAATTGTTTCCATTAAATTTTTAAACATAATCTATTGTAGTTAGCTAAAATCTATTCTCCTTAACGTGACAGCTTGTATATTTTATACATGAATGTGCTGTAATATAAAAGACCGCGTTGTGTAAGTTGATGCGTTTATGTATGCCTTCCTTTTTGAGTTTTAAAAAATTTATTTAAATAATTAATAAATAGGGAATAAAAAAGTAATTGAAATTAATTTTGTATCGACGAAATTAATTCTAATTAAAAACGGGACTTTAAAATAAATTAAAAAAATATTTTTCATGTATTTCTTATTCGCGCTGAAAGGTTTTATGAAAATGCATTTGAAAAATCAGTGGTGGATTTAAGAATTTTGGAACCCACGGCACTGAGCATTCATTATGAAGCTCTTGTTTAATAAATTGGCCAATTTTGTTTCACATTTTAAACATTTTAATAATTTCTTTTAGGTTAATTTTCATTAACAATTATGAAAATGCATTTGGTTTTATTTATTTACTATGACTCTAAACTGATTGGCACCTACTTTTGTATCAATGAGATATTTTGGAACCTGACTTTTATATTTTATAAAGAGTTAATTTTATTCTATTAATTTAAAATTCAAAGAATTTTTTTGCAGGCTTTTTTTTATTTGGCAGCAAAGAAAAGAAAGCTTATTTAATTGCCCTGTTTGCGACCGTCTCTCATCCTAGCAGTCTTATCTGCCTAATCGATAATCAGCTAAAGTGTGCAAAAAAGCAAAATAAAATCATGAAACACAAAGTTAAAACAAACACATATGAAAGAAAATTATTTTCGCATTTAAGTCCAAGAGAAATGTTACTATATATTATATTTTTAAATCTGGTCTTTTTTTCTTTATATTATATTGATTTATATTTGAAAATGCATTTCAATTAATTTTAAGTAGATCATTCTATGATCATACATAATAGAATGAATTCTTAACAGAATGCAAACATCAAGTGGCGACAATTCTAGTTTTCCCTTTAACTGAAATCTCACCAATGCAGGAAAAGAGAAAAATGTATTTCTATATTATCTACAGACTTCTATCCATTTGAAGACTAAGTGCTTTAGTGCCTAAGTATCTCAAAAATCACTTTTCCAGTTCAACAAGAGATTTTTTCAAAGCCTTTCAGAGAAATTAATTTTATCTATAATCCAACCACATGGCATTAAATTTACGTATATTGTCAACAGAATCATCAGTTCACATATTGCTTGAAAAAATATGGAAAATTTAAACTGTTATAACATGCTTATTATTGACAAGTAAACATTACCCCAACTGACACGCAATTGCTAATCCGATCTTTATGTACAAATGGGAATTATGCATTTTTTTGCATTTTAATTTCTTTTATTTAATTTTTAAACTCAAACCCAGTATCAAAATTTTCAAAATTGGAGTATCTTCAAATTGATACCATCCCAGTAAGCAAATACAAGAAATAAGAAAATGTTGTAGAATATACCACATGAGCATAATATTCAGGGCGAATTGTAATGTTAAAGTGCTCAGCAGAGAATATCTGTGAATGAAAAGGATAAAATAATTGCGATCAGGGAACACAGGCACCTTCTACAAAAATTATTAATTAGTTTTATAACCAATATTAAGACCTAATTACATTAAAACGTTAAATTCAAACTTTAAATTTTCTCAGTAAAATCAAATATTTTATAATAATAATAGATTCAAATAATAATATATAATAATATCAAATCACCATGAATACCACTAACACTCTTAAAAGTTTATCAAATATTCAATGTCTTTCTTTACGAGAAAGATTAAATTCGATTCCATTAAATCCTCAACAGAATAAAAGAAGTGTGTAATTACTATATAATTCTTTCGATCAAAAATCGTAGAATAAGTATTTCATTTTACTGGCATTAACTTCGATTTAATGTTTTTGAAAAGCAAAATGAATAAAAAATGACTCCTTCTTCAGATGATAATAAAAAACACCAAGATAATTAGTTTAAGTTCATTATTTGAAAGACTTTGCATAATATATATCCACCAGATTATTGGTAATTAGTTTTATAAGCTTTTTAACTATCATTCAATTAAAATTATAATTGTATTAAAAGGACTTCAGTGATTCTTAGTTCCATGTCGGAGTACTTAAAAACAAAACTCTGAAAGCACAAATAATCTTGTTGCAAATGATAATAAAATCGATTTAATTATTTAAATGAAATGAAAATTGTTATACAAACGTTTAATGTAATTAGTTCAAGATTCTTTAAAATTTTATAAATTTCTTGAGTGTAGATTATAAGTCCTTAAAAGTATTCTATGAGATTATGAAGTTGTCATTTTTCATTTCAATGAAAGAATTAAAAACAATTTATATAATTATTATTTAGAATTCTAAAAGTGTTTTGCTTTAAATAATTTCATTTTTATCTGAACCGCGTTATTTAGACTATATTTAAGGCTTGCAAAGATGGAATTCGTACATGTATTTTCATTTTCTTTTGGTGTGCTAGGAGATTTTTGAAGTAATATTTTCAGAATATAATTAACAAGTAATCATTTATTAAATGAAATATTGATTCGACATCATTGGCGCCACCTGGTAGCGAACTTGAGAAAATATATATCAAGATAGAAAAACAGAAAATTATCAAAAATAAAAAAAAGTCTGTTATTTTAGGTAGTCTGCTATTATTATTTCATTAAAAAAGGTAACTTTTAAAATACTTTTGTTATTAAATTTGTTTTTGCTTTTACTTGTTTTGAGTGTCCATACCTTTTATTATTATCAATGTTTAATAATAGTAATTTTAGTCCTTGCGATAGCAAAAATGTGAAGGATGTACATTATTTTCAGTTTTTTTTTAATGTCTGACATAATGAAAGTAACTTTTGTAAGTATACAAAGTATATTTTTGTAAGTATACAAAGAACTTTCTGGGCGAATGAAAGCAGATGAGTGAGACATTTGTACTTCTTTTGTAGATTCAGATTTCAGAATATTTCTTTCATGCTAAGAATTTTCCAAGGTGTACTTCAAAATATTTCAAAAAGTTAAAAAAATTTTGGCTTCAAAATTTAAATATAATATAAAAACCGAAAACGGTAAAAGAAATGTAACAACGGATCTTTTTAAAAATCGTACTTAACAGAAACATGCTACATTTCTTAAAAAAACAATAAAAAATAATTTAAATACTAATAGTTAAGAGTTTACTTAAATATGCAGGAATACAAAAACCAAAGAAGAGCTTGAGGTAGAAAACCCTCAGGAAATTGAACTATAAATAATTACAAATGTTGGAATGCATCTGGGATGCATTTTCTTGGTACGATAAATGGTAATCAAGTACCAAGCAAATTCCTTGAAAACCCTTGACGAAATTAAAATGAATAAAATAAACAAAATAGGTATTCCCTCTTATAAAAATAAAAGAAAAGGAAAAAACAAAGCCACTTAGCTGCAACATAAAAAGAAAGAAACGAGAAGAAAAATATTAGAAAAGCCAACGGACTACCTTCGTTAGAAAGAAGATAAATGCTTTTAATTTTAAGCCATGGTAGCTTTCGTTACCATGCTTTAACCATAATACTTTATTGTATGTTGAATACTTCGGCTTGAAAAGATTTTGAAAAAGTTAAAAGTTCTTTTTTCTTTTCTTCATTGCTTCTGAGAGATTTTTCTTTATTCCCCTGGTGTGCACTAGATGGCTTTCTTTTTTTATTTGAGAAGGAAAAAAAAGTAATCCTATAAAATACATAATATGAAACATGACGTCATTTGTCGACAACAGCTCATTTAGGAATAGTTTTTGGAACTAAATTTGGAAATATATCCTACGATTCTTTGATTGAAATTCCACTCGAAGAGAGTTTATTTATGCTTTCAAAATAATTTAATCTTATTTTGTGATACATAAATAAAATAACCATTGATCCAATTTAAGATAAGGTTTAATGTTTTTATGCAAGACAAAAATAATTTTAATTCATTACTATTTTATATCATGTTTCGTTCATTTTTCTAAGATCATTAAAGTAAAGACTTCATTATTAAAAATTAATGTGAATGGGTTTTTAAATAATTCATGACGTATTTTTTCAACAAACTTTTTTGAATTCAGAAACACTATAATTTGTTTACAATACAAATCGCAATCTTGTATCCTTTTCACCTTTATCTTTAATAAATATAATGCAAATAAAAATGGAGTATTTAGAACAAACTTTTTATAAAATTTGTATCGTTTGCGCTTGAATAAGTGTTTTAAAGTGTTTTAAAGATGTTAGAAGAATTACATGTTTCCGATGTTATTTATAGGAATAGTGTTTGTGTTATTATGAATTTATATTCCATGAAACGAATTTTATATTTCAACTGTATGCTTTTCTTTTACTTTTCTATTGAGAAAGAGTTCCTTTTTTGTGTTGGCGATCCTATGCTTAACCAGCTGGAATAGTCTTCCGAAAATTTCTCAAATATTCTCTAAAAAAGTTCTATTCTCCTCAAAATTCACTTTTTTCCCTCTCAAATTGTTGACCTTAAATTAAGGCTATGAACACCATGCATATCATTAGCGTACAATAGTTAAAAAAAATAAAGATCGTTTGCGTGAATCTAGAATTTCTACTAAAACTTTCAAGAAATCTTTGACAATTAATCCTTTGCATATGGTTAATACACAAGTACCCGAAAATTAAATTTGTGTTTTGGCGCCTTTCTTTAACCACCAACAGAAACTAAAATTTGGCATAGAATTGCAATTATACAATTTGTAATACAATTTTAATTACAAAAATACATTCCAAATTTCATTTATCTAAGTCTTTGCTTTTTCGCGTTATTGATCTTATACAAATAGGAACAATAGCCGTAGGAACAGAATTATTCTAAATAGATTCAGAAATCTACATATTTAGGTTAAAGATTAAAACATTTCATTCGTCTAGCTAAAATCATTTTTGAGTTATCATTTCCTCTTATAGACAAAATGCATTCTTCAGACCCAGGGAAATCTGAAATGCGGAAATTCGTCTCAAGTTCGAGCTTTTTGATGATTACATTATTCTGTTTGTATACTTCATATTCGATAAAGTAAAAATGGCTTGTTTCTATGTATTTAACTTTTAGTCATTGTTGCAAAAAGAGTTTTGGCATACTCTGTGTGAATTACTTACACCAAAAATTTTGTGGAAGACGTAAGAAAAATATGTTTCTCAGACACGTTTCTGTTTTTCAGTCGAAAGAAACAACTTCGAGCTAATATTGCGATTTTGAATTAAAATTAGATTGTTGATAATAGCCATATCTTAAATATTTCATTTTATGAAGAAATGAAATCGTTCTTTCGAAATTCAAACTATTTTTTACCTCTTTCGAAAATGTAACTTCAGTTTTTAATTTCCCATCTAAATGGGCAGATCGGGCAATCGAATTTTTTTTTCCTAGCTATTAAAAATGGAAGAAAATCATTCAATGAAATATTTGAAACGATGAAATGGTCTGAATGCAACAATGAAATCTATTTCTGAAAATTATGCAATTGCTAAAATGCAGAAAAAATTTACATGACGATTAGAATGATAACATGAAAAATATATTTGTTAAATTTTAAATTGGTGTAAAAATTAATTTTGTCCAATAATATTTTCATGAGTTATCGTTGAAAAACTCTGAATTGTCACTTATTTTTAATTAAAGCTCCAAATTGACTTCAAGGAGCATATCCTCACTCTCCAAAGCATATTTCTCCCAAATTTGAAATTTCTTGGTCAAATGGATCCTTTAGAATATATATACATCCATTCTTTTTTTATTAGTAGTAGAGATAGAAAAGACAAAATATTTTCATTCAAGGTATCATCGGGTGTATCATTTATCAATAGAAAGTACAAATTAAGTACAGTTTTTTATTTGGAAACTGAATATGCACGCTATAATCTAACTGGAAAGTTTCATAAAAAAGGAATTTTTATACTATTTAGGCTCTTCGTATCTGCGTCTCCGATTATTTTATATCTCATTAGGGTTGTGTTTTCATAATGAATAGCTACCATCTATTTCATCAGGAACCTGACTTATTTTTGGTCTTTCTACTTATTCTATCAGTTTGTGCATCGGATTTTGAATAATTCTGCACATAGTTTGTTAATATTATAAACTGACATGAAAGGTTGAACATAAAAGGTTTCATTTTTAATGAATCCCGTTGCATATGGTTTAAAAATATGAAAATAATTTTTTCATCGCTAATGAGTTTTACATGATAGGATATAAAATAATATATTCTTACTGTCATTACTAATAACGACAGTAAGAATATGGTTTTATGGCTACGTTTTTATCTAGTTCTTAGCATTGATACTTTACTGAAGAATTTAGTTTAAATAAGCAGTTTAAATTTTGAGATGAAAGGGAATCATAAATATTTTATTGGGGCGTCTCATTTATTATTCAGTTTTTCATCTGCCACATTTAACTAGCACTCTCGCAACTTATACACATTGAAAATGGAATTGGAAATGCGATGTATCATATATATATGTTTTAATTTGACAGTTGGGATACAGTTTGATTTCGTGTCAGCAGTATTTTTATAAGTAGTTTTTTCGAATGAATATGAATTTAGGCGCGAGAATTTAATAAAGAATCATTGAATAGCAGAATGATAGATGTTCGTAAATATGCTTTGTTATATTTGTGCTTTACCATGGCGTAACACACGAAACGTTGACAATAATAGAACGTATTGTAAAAATGAAGTTTTGGGAATCTGCACTCCGAAAATAAAGAAAATTTTATTTCATGAATAGATTTTATTTCAAGAATTCTTTTTTACCTAGTTATTATTTATTTTGTTATTCGAACTTTATAATTTATTTTTTATGAAAGTATAAAACAATTTGCATTTACTGACTTTACAATAATTTTTAGAATATGCATAAACTATGATGTCGCAATTACAAAATTTAAGTAACAGCGGATGTCATTTAATATTTAACTGCCCCTTTGTCTTACATTTTGTTGTGATGTCATAGCATTTTTCTCCTCCGGCAACATGCGAAAAGAATACTAAAAATAAGTTAGATGAAACTCATATGACGAGTTTCACATAAGCATTAAATGACTTCTGTCTTTGGGGATAATTAACTATCAATTCTCAACAATCTGCGCAAACATAAATTAATTCAAATGAGGAATGTTTTGTGTGCATCAAATTTTAGTTAATTTGAATAATGCATGGCACATGTTCTAATTAGCCTATGCGCCACCGAATTCTAATTATTCCACATTAATTATAATTAAAGGATTCTTAAGAAAGTGTTTATAGTTGTTGAGGCAAGTTAAAAATCGTTTTCATTTTAAACAGAATCATTTGTTCGAAAGGGAGTGAAGCAAAACCTCTATAAATAAAAAAAGAATTTTATTGTTATTTTCAAGAAATATTTTTTTTACTGCAGATCCAAGAATTTCTGCCCTTTTTTTTGACATGAAATCGACCGGAATAAAAGTTGTTTGAATCATAGAAAATCTCGATCAGTCCAAACCGGAATTCTTCGGAAAGACTTTAACAGAGACCATATTGAGTTCGGAGCTAGTTTTATATCTATATGCCTAAATACACATAGCCATCTTATGCTACACAGCATGGCTTTCAAGAAACAAAAGTTAACAAAACTCTCCAAAGCAAGCGATTATCGATAACTTTAGTGAAACAAGAGACTTACATTAGGACGCTATTACTAAAACATCACTCGTGATCCCTACGATTTGATAGAGCAGCTGCAATAACAATATGAGTCATGTCTTTTATTTCATTTCTTGCCTCGTGTCTTTAATGCTTTTCTCTTGTAAGCCCCTTTTCTATTTCGCTTGATTCTTTTTACCTCATATTCTCGACCATCTTTTCTTTCTTTTTTTTTAATACGTCTCTAACATGGGATCTTTTTTCGTGACAGCTGAAAATAGATTTGTTCTTTTATTTTTTGTCTGCCCATGAGAGTTTTTGACAAGAAAGTTTAGTGATTTATGACTTCAGGTCAGCGAAAGGTTAACCGTAGCCGTTTTGTCTTAAGGCTAGAGTTATGAATAATATGTCATTAGGTTTTATAACAAGAGTTTAGAGATTTTGGTATCATTATGCTAAAAGGCTAATGTAAAAATAATTGCAAAAATTCTCTGCAATTTTTGAGTAAATCCCTTCGACTAAGTAGGAATTTGATTAAAACATGGAATAAAAAGTAGAATAATGTATACTATAACACATGTAGAATAATGTATACTATAAATTATTCATCCCAATCGTAGTTCAATAGTTAATTTTTAAGTCGTTTAAAATAGGCATACAAGTCTAAGAATTCTATTTTATGTAATTTGTAACAATAAATGCAGTTCTGATAAAATTACATAATTTTAATTCTGTCCTCTGGTTCTATTATTCTTTATTACTAAAATATTCTTGAAATGTTAATATTTTAAGCAAAAATGTTATAATATCATTACAAGTGAATCATCGGTCGCTTCGAAGGTTGATTAGTGTTCGTATTATGATTGGTGGATTTTTCTCGAGGCAGCTACTGAAGTTATCAAAAACTATCTGAAATACTGATATGCAAAGTTTCTTAAATAAATAAATTTAAGCCACAAAAAAATTACTTTTTTTAACATAAAATATTTGTGCTTCAAAAATATTTTACTAAACATAACTAACAAAAATAAAGGACCATATAAAAATTTAGATTTCAGAATTGCTTGAGAAGCTCATTTGTTATAAAACGATATAAAATATGATTCTTTAAAGCATTTTTCAAAATGTAACTATCTACCTATCTCCTAATGTTTAGAATAGCTGTTGAATAGCTAAATAACTGTTGAGCTACAATTTAACTAGAAACTATGAACACATATCCAATTCTTTAACTCCACAAGTTTCAGTTCAGTACTAAAGATAATGACGATTTAAATTGAGAGTATGGAAGAGGCACATATACTTATTTAAAAAGTTCTGAATGCAATAGAGTTGGATTATAATCCACTACCTTTGATTTTCATTACCGTGCTATGTGATAGAATGGCTGAAGAAACGAATTTCCTAAATCCTTTTTTTTTCTCTTACATTTAGAAAGAGAAAATATCGTAATCATCAAAAAAATTTGAATTTGAGATTTTAACGATCACATTTTAGACCTTTCACAGTTTAAAAAACATATTTTTGGAATAATGTTTGCCTGTCTGTGAACAAATAACAAAAACGCTTTCAACTAGATAAATAAAATTAAGTACATGAACTTATATCAAATTTGTAGATTTCTTTCAAATTTTCAGCGACATCCATTAAGAGAAAGTCTGTCTGTCTGTCCTGTTGTCCGAATATAAATAAACATGATAATTACAAAGCATAAATAGTTAAATAGACAAAATTTGGCACACAAGTTCACTATCTGAAATGTAGAAGGAAACGAACTTATCAAATCTGGAGCCAAATTCGTCAAGGAGTTGATTAACTGTCCGTCTGCACTGCACATGTATGCTTTCATAATACTTCAAAATCGCAATGACTTAGATAACTGAAATATAGTCATCATGAAATCATAGATAAATGCTAAATTTTGATGAGTTACGGTGACCTGGTGGTAAGGTCTCGTCTTCGGGAGCTGCGGGTTCCAGACTCGAGACCCGCTTCCACCGAAGAACCGCCGTCTAAGATGCACATTAAATTGATCGGGGGCTGAATGTCCTCATGCTGCCTTGGCCATGTGTTTTACAGTTCTCTGGTAATAAATATTGTTCTATTAAAATAATCAGAGGTAGAGGTTGAAAACTATATTTCAGCACAAAATTTCTAAATAATTGCAAATATGAAAAACAAAACAAAAAAAACACACAAAAAAAAACCCGTTATTATAAAGTGCTAATTTGCTTTATTTTGATTTGTTGTTTATTTTCAATCATTAGCAAGTTGTGAGAAAAGGAACCTTTTCTGAGCCTTCTGAACTTGATGGCCCATCTGCGAACTCAGTCGCGATTTCCACCCCGGTTCAAAACCTATTAAAATTATTCAGCTTATCGTGTTTCCAGATTGTATAGGAAAGTTAACATATTAGGTCACCCTAAATGTAGAATTAAAACTAACACTTCGATTTGCTGTCTATTGTGAATAGAATTGATGAAGGATAAATTTCTGGTAATATGTAAAAATTTCTCATAAAAGTTTACTACTCGACCATGCATAATATAATTTTATGATAGGATAATATGTTTCGTAAAATCTGCGGAACAGCTTTGTTTCGGAAAATCGCGGATAGAATAAATCTTCTATTAGAGCTGAACATAACTTTAAAAAAAATCGGCGCAGTTTTAAAATTTTAGGAAACGGCTAAAAAAAATTCATACTTGCACAAAGTGCATAAAATCAAGCTCAGTTATTTCATAATTATTACTACATTCTCATGTTTTTTGGTTATCAAATTCGAACTCAGAATTATGGTAAAACCCCAATCAGTCTTGGTAAAAATGTTTTTTAGTGATAAAATATTTTTAACCGTTACTCTTAGAGATACTGGATGCAGAGACGAAAACTATTCAAATATTCTGAAAAGATAACAATGGACTATCCCAAATTTCTTTTTCAATAGAGTAGATAAAAATATTCTTCTTCTCATCGAAAGAATTTAAAGTCAGATTACAGCAGTCGCTGCAATTTCAAGATACCAAAACATCGACTATAATGTTAAATTTAGACCTCTGGAGCTGAACAAAAATACATTAAACTTTTCTTAAAGATTCTGAGGAAGAATTCCGTTACCATTACTTAGAGGTGATTTCTAACTTCAGAAAATAAAAATTCTTAGAAGGTTCGAAGTTCTAATATAGACGTTTAAAAATTATTACGTCTGGTTAAACCTAAATGCTGTCTTCTGGGTGCAATAAATATATAAAAGTTCTGCAGCTGACATTGCTGATTCGTAGCAATTTGAAAGTAATATTTTTTAGTGAAATATTTCGAAGTCAAATAATCATCTGAGGATTTTCGTTCCGCAGTTTTTGATAAAAAAAATCGTAATGAGATTTGGTTCGTTCCAGATGGTTTTCTATGTCGACAATTTTGTGTATGGAAATTTTGGAGTTTTAGGAAAGAGGACGAATAAGTTTGAATTACAGAATCTAATTTATTATGATGATTTTTACCTAAAAAATTATGTTTGAACAAATTCAGTCTTTTCGCAAAATTTAGAAAAGTTTTTTTAAAATTTAGTTATAACAGCATAAGTTTTATCGAAGAGTTAAACGCTTGGAAACGGGACTCAAAAAGTAAAGAAATGAACCAACTTCGCAAACTACCACACCATTATCAGGTTATTTAAGGGAACTGAATTACCGAATTCTTGTTAAAGTGTTTGCTCTTAAAATTATTTATTTTAATAAAAAGGTTTTAAGCGAGCCTAGCAAAAAACAACTTTTCGTTAATAAAAAAATCTTTCTTTTTAATTTTTAACTATTAGAGATACATTAGTACTATATAAGGTATATTTAATGAGCAAAAAAAAATCGTTAAGGAAATCAGTTTCACCTTTTAGAAAATAATTTTATACTGTCTCCAAGCAAATTTTTAATAGACATATGGATGGGTGTTCACATATTCTTGCTGAAAGCAGGTTCACCACATATGCCTAATTTACCATCATTGAAGCAAACTTGTTACTAAGATCAGGAAAAGATCAATTATTTTTCCAAGCCCATCAAGAATTGTGAAAAAATCCTCAAGAATCCTCATTCATTAACATTATCAAAAACATAATCTCTTCTTAAATGTTTGAGTTCAGAACACAAAAATAGAAAATTTGAAGTTATTATACACTTGGCATGTCGATATGGCATTGTTACCGACACACCATAAGCAAATCCAATAAATTTTTGGGTTCATGGAAGATATCCCAAACAATTCCAGAATCAGCACCTGTTTATCTGCTTAATATTCGGCAGTTCCAGCTCAAGGAAATAGTATCGTTCATGCCAGATAATATACAAGAAAAATGTAAGCATTCCTTGACATTATAGAAGAATGGTTTATCAAGTGGTGCAACACTATGCACACGTCAATACCATCGTTAAAAGAAGATATTCCAACATTTTTCAAATCCACGTTCGAGCTCTTCGAAGAACCTACCGATTGGATGACAAGAGTCAAGTATCTAAATCCCATTATAGATAATAAATTAGTTTCTAGTAAACGTATACAATATTCCAAAGAAAAATTCTGAATAATTTTGGGTAAACGCATCCAAAATGTTAAAAAAAAAATTCTGTGTTGCCGCCTTGTTATACTAAAATTTCTTACTCTCTAAAAGAATAACTTTCTACATATAAGTTGCATATCTTCAAACAAATTTTCAGATTCATGCCTATGTACGGAACCCCAACCTAGGAATCGTTATTTCAATACGAAGAAAATTAAGACTATCTATAATACAGAAACCATAATTTAAATTTTGATATTCTAATGAATACTGATGTTATAAAGAAAAAGAATAAATACTCTCATTGGATAATAACTCTTAATAATAATAATAATAATTTGGATAATAATCTCTTGGATTATAACACTCTGATCTCATAATTGAATAAGTTGAAGATTATAACTTGATAACTGTTGAGAAATCTCTTTTTAGCACTATATGATAACATCATAGTTTACTAATACTTCATCTTCAATCTCGTATTCCACATTAAAGTTGCATTTGACTCTAAAGCAGCCTAATATCCACATTATTATTGTTTCAATTTAGAAAAAAATTCTTAAAAATGAAATGATAGTTGAATCACTCTTGAAGTACTTTCATACTAAAAATTTTTTTTCTAGAGACTGGAATCTCCTTTATTCTTTACTTTCCTGTATATGAAGTATTGCAATCGTCAAAAAATTCGAGCTCTAGAGTTTGACAGAACTTTACATTTCAGAATTCCCTGAAATGGAAAAAGACACATTTTTGGCATTATGTTTGTCTGTCTGTGAGCACGATGACTCAAACTCGCTTTGAATGAATTGGATGAAATTTAATATATGGGCTTTAGATAAAATTCATAGATTTCGATCAAATTTGAAATCTATTTAAAGGAAGTCTACCTTCCGGGAGTTCAAGTACAAGTGAACTACAAAACGTAAAGAGCTAGATAAATAAAATTTGATACGCAAATTTAGCAACTAAAATTCAGGTCCTTATGAAATTTTGAACCGAATCTGTAAAAACGACAGAACGTCTGCTCGTCTATACTTTATCATGCACGTAAAACAATAAATGCAATTCAGAATGCTATCATACGATTATAATTGTAGTTCCGTGTCAAATTTTGATTTAACAGATTGGAAAACGTGTCCAAAATATGTATTCGTTTGGCAGTTTCGGTAAAGAGGCTAGATTCACACTAAAGATCTATATTTCATTACTATTTCTTCCTAATTCCTTGTAAGGCATTCGTGACTTTGCCCAAGGTCCCCAATTTTATGCGGGGAAGGAGATATAACTAATTTCTTAGAGAATATGCAAGAAAGTGTTAGATAGACTGATACCGAGATATTTTTAAAGCAATTTGTGACTATTGTTTTTCTCATTATTATTTCTAATATAGTGTGGAAGAGAAAAAGATAGTAGCTCTACCTGCTCAAATAATATTACTATATTTCATATGGCTATAATCCGATTGTGACAGAGAAAAAAAGTCATCTTTAAATTTTTCGATTCAATTTTATACCTTTGCGTTACTTCCAAAAGAACGAATGTCTTCTTTTTTTAAAAATCAGATTTTCTAAATTTCAAATTAAAAAATCCTGTGATTGAACATAGAGTGAAATTTCCTCATATTATACACTTTTATATAACTTTATTTTGTTTCAGATTTGTATAACTTTAAAGTATGTGAAGGCAGATCTTTTTTATTGTAACTGATTTTATTTTACTTCTTGATCTTCTAAAATCCTGAAATTTTTGTGCAATTGTATGCCCCAAGATAATGCAATATGTGAATATTTTCATAATTTCTTTATCAACTAAATTTTAAATTATTGAAAGTTTGGTTTTCAATAAAGAACAAAAGAACTGTTCAGAAATTTTTAAGATGCTTATGGTAATGTAAGAAAACATTCGTTAAAGATTAAAATTCCACATATTGCTGATAAAATTGCATTTTTCAGGAAAGAAATCAGAAAAAAATAATACAAAACAACTCTACGAAGAAAGAATTTAACATTTATTATAAGAAATTAAGAATGTCTTAAGAAAATATGAATTAAAATATTTGTTTTCAAAATTTGGAATAAGCTAACAGGAACTAGAATATATTTAAAATTTATATAATCACAAATTAGATTTTTTTAGAATTCAAAGTTATGAATTTTTAGAAACAATTAATGAAAAAATTTATTACTGGTCTTCCTGCAACATTCATAGTTTTAAATTAGAAAATGTATCAAAAAAGGAAATATAGAAAGCAATAAAATAATTAAAAGAAACCTTCTTCTATCAGAGAGGGATATCAGAAAAAGTAGAAAATAATTTTTAGCATAAACATACAGCATAACAAAAATTATAAAAGTGTGAAGCGATTGAACCAATAAAAGAAGAAAATTAAATTACTGTGCATATCATGAGAAATACAATTCTTAACGAATGATAATGAAATGAAAAATTAAATGAATGAAAAATAAAATTAAAAATGTATATGATCATAAGTGAAATTAAGAATAATATTAATGGAGATAATATTAATATTAATTTATATTAATGGCTCACGATTTGGCAACTAGTTTTAATCAGAATACTTCGGTTAAAAAATTATTTTTTTCACTTGGTTAAACTGATAGAACTATGTCTGAAAAAGTACTTTGTATTTACGGTTTTTAGATAATCTTTAAAATTATTGTAGGGTAATCGCATAGTCTGGCGAACTGTTAACTATGCGATGGAATATATCTTTATTCTTTTTCCCAGAGATATTATATGTTAAGAAGAAGTTTATTCAATCTTTCTTAGAAATCTACAATGCGCGACTACAAATTTCCTTTCAAACGATGCGCAGTAATTTTCTTCTTAAAGTTTCTGGAGGGAGGAATTTGACGATAAATGGCTACAGTCGTTGCAATTTAAAGATTCTAAAGTATAGATAATAATGTGAAACTGAGGCGTCTGGATCAACTTAAAAATACCTTGCATTTTCTTTTAAGGTTATGAAAGATAATTTCGATTTCTTGGTAAGATATTAAAATAATAAAATTTTCTAAAACTTAGATGTTGAAATATAGACGTTAAAATATAGTTACGTTTGTCTAAATATAAATTTGTCATTCCCTTGCAACTTTCATATAGCAGTTTTACGTAGCGGACATTTGATTATTGGGAGTAGTTTGAAAGGAATATTTTCTTCTAGGATATTTCAAAATCAAATAAGCATTCAAAGGATTTCTTTTTCTATATTTCGCAAAGTTTTATTTCAGAGAAGAAAACAATATAATTATTGTTTGAAAAAGACTCTATTTTATCAATTTACACTTGGAAATTTGGGAGGATATGGGGAACTTTTATGTCACAAGTAATTATGAACTAGGAAACTTATATTGTACCTAGCTTATATACCCGTCGTTTCCTCGTATAAAAATATTTTCATATCTATGTTTTTATAACATAATATTTCAAAAGTAAAGCGATTTTATAAAGTTAAAAATGTTATGTTATAAGAACACAGATATGAATAATAAAAAAAAATCATTAATGTGTCGTCGATTTTTGTTCTTCCTCTTTCATGCCATCAAACTTCTCGGTCGGCAGCTACATCCCTATCTTCTATTTGGTTTTCTTGTTTTAAATTTCCTAGTGCGAATTTAATAACTCTTGAGATTTAATACCCTCCCTTATAATTGATGCTGTCATAATTCATGTAATCTTTGTATAGGCATGTGATCGAAGACCATTCTCTTCTTTTTGATGTTTGTGAGCCTGATCAGAAAAATTCCATTTTTTTATTTTCTTTCTCTAGGTGTCTCACTTCTGTTGTAGCGGAACTTGGTAACTTTGAAAGACTTGATGCTCTCATTGGGATAATTTAAAAGTTTTGCAAAATTATATGAAATAATTGAATATTTAAAGAGACAGTTGCTTATTCTTTAAGATTGTTTATAAATCATTTCCGCTCAAAAATAATTTTAAGATTAGTAAATTTTCTTTTTTTCTTCCTTGGCCCTTTTTTTTAATCTTGTTGAAACAGAACTCTGCACTGTTGTTGTTGTTTCTAATGGCACTTGTCTTCGACAAGCTCACTGACTTTAGATGTCAGCGATTTTAAGCCAAGGGCGCGTCTCTTGTTTTTTCCGTAGCGCCATCTCGCACCAAGAGTGCGACTTACCTTCACACATGTCACAACCCTTTTTAGGGGGCGGACTTGATTTATGCATTTCATTCATTCATTTACAGATCGTAATTTAGAACTGAATCAGAGAACGATCACTTACGATCTAGTATTTCCAGTGGTATTACTCTCGACATGGAGGATTTTGTGACCACGACAGATTTATACGTGTGCCAGCCACCACCACATACGGATATTCTTCTGCCGGCGGGGTTCAAAGTTGCAACCCAAGGGGCGCGAGTCCAGCGCCCTACCAAGCAGGTTATCCTGGCCCTGGAAGCACTTAATACATTGATTATAATCCTTTATATTTTTTGAAAATTGCATAAAACTCTGCATAGAAATTAAACTGGAATCATTAGAAGGATAATTACTTGCTTTATTAAGATTGTTTGTAAATGGATTCCATGTAAAAATTATTTCAGAAATTATTGGGGAAGATGTAATGGTATCCGAAGAAATAACCCATTTTGAAAATTTAATCGACATCAGTATAAAGTGCAAAATTTTCATATCTTTGGTATTCATCTAGGATCATGCAATAGACAATTTCCTTTATTTTATGTTTAATATTTGTAAGTTACAGCTAATGTGATTGTTATAATAACATAATCACATACACAAAGAGAGGAAGAACATTTTTTAAAAAAGTCATTTCAAAAGAAATTAAGGAGCCTTTTGAATTTTAATTAACCATCTAAATAATCCGAAAGAGCGAAAATGAGATATTTAGATTAAGAAAATTCTTAGTTTTACTTATGAAAGGTTAATCAGTAAAGCTCTGGGGAGAAATTCCATAGTAAAAATTTTATTATGTTCATTTTGTTAATTAATACAAATTAGTTTTAAATAAAACTAGGGAACATAATTATACTTTGAGAGTGATAAATTTTAAAAATGTCCGAACCCCCCCCCCCCCATTACTGTTCATACTATACATAGAATTGTTCATATCACAGATTTTTTTTACGGCATTTGAACTAATTAAAGAACTAGGAGGTGCCTTTCATACTAGCAGGCAAATCTCATATCACATTCTATAGCTTTGTTCACATGTTCACAAGTTTATCTATTAAATTAAAAATAGTGTTTGGAATTTTTTTGAGCTCGGAACAAACACTTTTAATTTTCATCTCTTCTGCAAAGAAAATAAGATGGCTTTTATTATGCTTTGCTATTTATTGTTTTAAGTAGAGGAATTTTATACAAGGAAAGAATTTTATACTAAAAATTAATGATATTTATAAGAAATACCCTAAGGTTTTAAGACAGCAAGTATTGAACATACTTTATCAATCAGTTCAGATATAAAAAAATCAATTTTACTGTTTACTAGAATGATAGAATTTTCATTCTTAAAAACAAGTTACACAAACGAAAAATAACAGCATTATTCTCACTGGTATGCGAGTATCTGCTGGTTTAAACAAATATATTTTTTGGAGGTTCTATTATTGTTCATTCCAAACAGCATGTCCAACCATATATAATCTCTGCATTGTTATCTCTACTAATAATGCAGATGAATGTGTGTCATGTGTGTGTGTGTTGTCACTATAAAGGTCAGACAGCTTGTTACAGACAGCTACATACCTTGGATCGATTTTTGATATTTTTATTAGAATTTTATTTACTTAAAAGTTAAGCTAAATTTTGACGTTTTCCCTCGATAAATATTGAAAATATGATTAAATGAAACTATTTTTAAAGTTGTTTCAAATTTAAAAAATCTCTTTTTAATGGTATTAATTTAATAATAATACAATTTTTTTCTGAATTTTAATAAAATATCTGAATGTTAATAATTTAAATAAAAAAATGCTTTGTTTCCAGCGATAGATTATACTGTTGTCCTGAAATTCATTGTTTCATAAAATATTTAATATCGTGATATTTTTTTCCATTGCAGAAAAGCTGAGATAACTTGATTCTCTTGAATATCGATATAGTTTACAAGGCGAATAAAAAAGTGAAGTTACAACAGCATGAAATTTTGAAGGCAGATGAACAATACATTTATATTTTTAATAGTGTAAGGATGTAATAAGATTTGTTTCTATTATAAAGGTTCATGTACACATTGAACAGAACATATGCAAGACAACTAAAATAACATGACTAAAATATCTGACAGTTTGGCGGAATCAGAGACATAAAGTTATAAAATATATGTTTCTATAACATAAAGTTATAAAGACTGAACATGAAATCTGTCTTTATGTTACTATAACATAAAGATTAAGTTATTTCTCTATAACAGAAAGGTAATCTTTATTTTATATGTCACTATAACATAAGGATTAAGTTATTTCTCTATAATAGATAGTTAACTAAAATTAATTATAATCAATATCAGCGAACGTACTGGTCTTCAAAGGCAACTAGTAAACTTAGGAATATCTGGATACTAATCTACTTTATATGTATCTCATTTGGTTATTCTTCCCCACATAACACATAGCATTTTTACATGCTACATATTTAAACAGAGAATCCAAGACCTTTTAAAACAATTTCTTAAAATTATAGAATACGCATTAGCAATGTAACAAAGGAAATAAACGAGAAATGTAACATTATTCCATTTCATTCTTCAAATTACTCGTTTTCTAACAATTCTTCTAAATATGCGTAAATTTAACGGCAGGTTGAATTCACAGTTGACTTTTCGGAAGGACGGAAAGTGAATTAAAACTCTCCTCATTAAAGGCCCAGGGGCTGTTCTTCCTTTCGAAGTACCCCATTCTGGGCGCTAATAACCACTTACCCGTGTATTGCAGCCTCTAATGATCTCCGCCGTATTCTTTGGGGTTTACCACCATAACGCCCCCGGGCGGTTCGCGGTAAAATTCATTAATCGCAGCCACACTTCTTATGTGTTCCAGTTTCGCAATTCCTGAGTGCAAGTATCTATCTGAGAGAGCTCTATGAAAAAATAAAGGCTAGGAAAGGTTTGTAATGTTTATTTGAAAAAACTATGTTACGTTTCAATGAGTAATTCGGCAATAGATTCTTTAAAATGTTTTGTTCAAAAGAAACTTGCACCCAAATAATGGAGTTGAAATTTTGAATAATTTTCACTATTGATAAAAAATATTTTTGCAACTTATGGAGATGCTAATTTAGTTTTTTAAAATTAAAACTACACATTATAGCTTTAGATTTAAAGCAGCAGCGCATTTGATTTTTAAAAATATATATTTACTTTATAATAATATTAATTTTATAGTCTATGGTTTGTGGTGGAATGAAGATCATTATGATCCGTGTAGTGGAAGCAAGAGGATACATGTTTTCTAGTAATATTTCTTTAATGATCAAGTTTCACACAAAACTAACATAAAACACGAAGACAAGACAAGACAAGACATTCACGCACGCATCTCTTAATGAAACATCATCACATCTCTCATAATAATTACAATCGCAGTGTATCATGGGATATGTACCTAAATAGGTATCGCCATCTATTATCCAAAAGAAAATATTGAACAACGTAACTACTGCAAGTTTAAAATTAATTTATAAGTAAATTATTAACTTACCAATTTTTTCTCTAGAAACTTATCTTTTAGCAGAGAAATTTTACTTTAATAATTATTGTTTTTAATGGAGGGATTAATCTAAAACACTAAGGTAAAAAATTTAATTGTTAATTATAATACTAATTGTTGCCCTTATTTATATAGATTAACATAAAATATGTCAATAAATTAAAAAAAAACTTACTATATAGATTGGTACCAAATTTTTTATAAATTAAAATTTATTTTTGCATGAAGTGCTCCTCACTTTTTTTTAAGTCACACTGTGATCAAATATTTCTACTTCTTGAAATAAATTAATAATAAAAATATTTATAGAAAAATCTAGAAAAAGTCTAATAATTGTATATTTTAATATTAAAAAAGTGAATTCTGGAACCCATCAATGAGTGTTGGGATGAATGCGCGGAAATTACATACAAATAAAAGTTTATGTATAGGAAAAAGTTACTGAATAGTGAATTTGTGACGTTGCGCGTTGTAGGAGCAGGGAATTCATTCATGCTTTTCTCAAAAACTAATTTATTTATTTCACTAAAATGTTTCTCTAATAAATATTAAGATGAAAGTGTATGTGTATGTGTTCGCCTTCTACCTGTCAAACCGTTTGATATAGAGCTATATATCTTAACACACATATATTTTGAAGGGTAGAAAGCTCGGAGCAATTATTTTAGCCAGCAGGAATTTTAGTTAACCTTTAATTAATTAAAAACCCCAGAGAAATTTTGTCGTTTTTTCCGTGGAAATTTCCAAAAATGTTTCAGTATACAAAAAATAATTTTTACTTCATTTTAAAACTTAAAAAAAAATAGTCCTTTGAATGATATCAGCTTTGCTTGCTGAATAATCTTTTTCTGTTTTAATAAATTAAAAAAACATTTTAAATCTATTTTACAACAATATATTTCATTATAGAAATGAAACTGAAATTATTTTCATTTTTGCAATTAATAATTTTTTTCTCTTATTGACGATCAAGATATGAAGATTTTGGAACTTATTTTTACATTTTGAGAAGTTTTCAGAATAAGACATACTTTTAATAATATTTTTGAAACTATATTGCTCTTACAATTAAAGTTTAACTTCAAAATCAAGTAATGATGAAAATTTTTTAAAGTCTATCCAGTTTTAAACACTATTTATCTTTCTTGTGATATAATTGAATATATAAAGACATATACAGAAAATTAAGAAAATGTATGGCATAATAAACAAAATGATATAAAATTTCTAAAATAGTATCAGTTTTATGTCTATCAAAATATTAAATTAAAAAATATTTTTCTGTGGAAGTCTTTAAGAGTAATTGTATGAAGTATCTAAAATTTAATCTTTTTAGCAACCATCAATTTTCAATGACATACCTGTGTCCCACTCGTTTATTGAAGATATTGCGGCTATTTGGCTGATATTTGAAAACAAGGATTCTCGAGGCGTTTTACTAATCGTTGCTGGCAGGCGGTGGTAGATAATCGGCTGTTTTTTTTATCTCTAAATTCTCGTCCGTCAACAGCATTAATATCTTAACAAGAGATCATCATCACCAGTAAACAATGGCTCCGATAGTTGGACAAAGCTGTACATCAGATGTCCTAATATAACGCATAAATTTATACTGTTTGTAAACAGTCTATTCGAATGGCAATATGAAAATATTTAAAATTTATATGTGGAGATTTAAAACCAAATGAAACTTTATTTGTTAATAATTTTTAATAAAATGTTATTGTTAAATGCTAAAATTTCCTTGTTTTGGAGATTTTTCTCTGCCCAAAATGCTAATATATTATACAAAGGCTAAATAATATTAAAAATGCTGTTTTATTTGTATTAATCAAAAATAATCTTGTGTAACTGTTTTTTTTAAAGATGTGCAAATTTATAAGGCAACTGCAAATGACCTTTATTTGCAAAATGCTACTCTTCCCGCTGTATGTACTGCATATTGTATTTTCTACTTTAAAACTTATTATATATTTATTCTAAGTTAAGGCGTAAATATAGCCTGCATATTCACTCATAATATCCTCAAATGAATGCACAAATTATGCGTTATTTATTGTAAAATATATTGCAAATTTTATTTAAACGATTATTTTACAAATATTTCAATATTTGACCATATAAAAGAAAATTTTGAGGTTTTATGCACTCAATGAACTGTTTTCCTATAATAGATGATGTGTAACTGTTTTTTAATTAATTCTTTTGCACGCTATAATCATTGCAACTGCAAATTTCTTAATTTTTTGTATTATTTTTATATCATCATATTCTTTCATGCTTTAAAGTGACTGCATAATCCATAAAGATTCACACACGAATTAAGAGTTTAAACATAGTTGTTATCTGCAAAATAACTTATTTAGCACTAAATTTACTACCTTTTTACCTTTATTCCATGTTTTTAAAGAACTGAATACAAAATATTTACTATTCAATACTTTTTAAGACAGCGGTGGCCTGGTGGTAAGGTCACGGCTTCGGAATCGTAGGGTTTCAGGTGCGAGACCCGATTTCATCGAAGAACCGTCGTGTAAGCGGGCCTGGTTCACGTTCAACGTCCGGCCCAAACGTCATCCAGCTGGTTTGCCGTGAAGGGTGGTGGTGGCAGCTCAGGCGTCGTTCTCGTCATCTGACCGCGGTTCAAAATTACGAGATCCGTCTCAAAATAGCTCAAGTGCTGCTTTAAAACGGGAAAACTTCAAAATGTTTTCTACTTTTATTTTCGCAGTGTGAGGAAGAAGTAAATTATCAATTGACGGATGGATCATTGATAGGCTTCAATATCAGTTTCTATAACAAATTCATAACAAAAACTCAGGAAATACTTCGAATAAACTGAAGAATCATTGTTTAAGAAACTAGTCGTTCATTGTGAATTTTATTTACAAAAGAATCTTAGGTTTTAACGAAAACAGATATCTTTACTAATAATAAAGAAGAATGTGTGTGGGTGTTGCGCACCACAGACTAGAATGTTTGACCTAGAGCTACAAAACTGTGCATATGTATATTTTGCTAGATGGAAATGTGCACTTTGGAACGATTTTTTTTATAAATATTCATTTATTAAAAATTAAGAAATTTTTTGAGGTTTTCTCTAGAAGTTTTTGAAAATATTATAGTACAAAACTAACTTTTTAAATCATCTTAAAATTAAAAAAAAATTTTTAATTATGCTAACTTAATGAATTTTTTTTTGATTTCCGACAATTATTTTAAAATATTTCTTTTATCTAATTTCTAACAATAAATAGCTGCCCTGAGTTCTAAACTGTTTTCATCGTTTCATCAAATATTTAATTCCTTGATTTTTTTTATCATTGTTAAAAGTTAAAGAAAAAAAGATTCTATTTAATATCGGTGTAAGATGAATAAAAAGTGAAGTTACAGTATCTTGAAATTTAGAAAACAGACAAACCACATCTTTTAACTTTTTAATAGCGCTGTTTATGTCACGAGAACAATTTTCGTTAGAAAGCCTCATGTACACAATGAATAGAAAATATGCAAGGCAATTAAAATAACACGATTTTAATATCTAGTAATTTGATGGATTCCTGGGTATGATGTTATATCTACACAATTTAACTAAAATTGAATATAATCAATATGGCTGACAAACCAGTTCGTCGCCAAAGTCGGCTAGCTCTGAATAGTTTTTTTTGTTTAGAATAAGGCTTGGAACATACATGCAGTCATACATCCACATCAAAAATGAATTTTAATTATATTGAAATTCAGAGAATCTATTCGGATCATTTGAAAATTCATGTTAATTATAACTAAATATATTGATTTAGGATATTGATAAAAATAATAGAGTAGTTTTGAATTTTTTAAAGCAAAAATATGAATTATTTTATGCGGTTGAAAAATGTTCTTTAACGCAGATTATTGGAATGTTATTGTTAGCTTTGAAATAAAGAAAATGTATATTTTTTGAAATTGAGGAATATTTGGAGAGGTTTAAGAGCTTTCATCGCACTGCCACGAAATAACGACTTACAGATCAATTTATATGGGGTACCATGCTCTTTTCAGATATTATATTGCTGGAAAAATTTAAAAAGACTCAAGAATATACAAAAGAAGGGAATGCAGCTTAATTTGATTGAAATGCTAAATTTTTCGATAAAGAAGATTTTATTACCAAATTGGTGATATAATTGCATGGTGATGTTTTTTTTTCACAAAAAAACCCCCCATTTACCTGAAGAATATATTGATGACCTCTTTGGACACGAAGGATTTAACTAAATGACGAATTTATTTTCCAAGACCAAAATTCAAATTCGTGGATGCTGCAATCGTAGAAGATTATTTATTGTCTTAAGATGAACATGTTTTTGAATGAGCAAAAATTATTTTCACACATAAAAATAAAATTAAAATTAAATATAATTGTCCATTTCAAGAATTGAGATTTTTAAGACCATATATATCTCCATAAAAGAACATCGACTTTTTAAAAGAACAAGGGTTGTTTACTAATGAAGAATTCATTTATTTGTGGCCATTTTTACTGCATTTGAGAATTATTTTTAAATTAGATTAAATTTCTTCTTCACAAGCCTACAACTTCTTACAAGTTTTAAATACTATTCTTAAAGCATAAAAAGCCACATAGGGTTTTCTTCTTTTTATTAAGAGAATTCTTTTATGACAGATGTTTTGCCTGAAAAGATATTAACTCTTTTGAATCTGAATATTCCGGTTCAATCAAATGTTGAAATATTGCTTGTTTGTTCTTTAGAAAAATATCTGTTTTTCGGAAACCATTTATAGATTTATATAGTTCTAAATTTTGGCTAAATCTGGATTTTAAATTAATGGAGAACTAATAATAAAATGTTAGAGGCCATACAACTACTATAAAAGAGGTGCATCGTTTCTGCTCTTGTGTATATGTATTCGCTTTCTACAGATCAGACTATTTATTTAGAACCTCCAAATCAGGCGCAAATATACTTTAGAATGATGGAAATATGTACCTCAAAGCGTATTTTTTGAGATTTAATTAATCAAATATGTAGCAAGATTTGTTGCATTTTTTCATGATAAAAATAGAAAAAAATAACCGTGCAAAAACCTTTTTCATACAATTTTTAAATCTTAAAAATTTGCTTTTTTTTAAAAATTACCAGTTTAGTTGTTGTATGATTTTTTTGGAAATTTTGGAAATTTTTTAAAATCCGTTTTTAATATAAGTTTTTCAACAATACTTTTCATTGTTGCAGTAAAGTTCAAATCATTTTCATTGTTTCATTAAATGTTTAATCGAGTCATTCTGGATGCTAAAAAGGAATTCTGTGTGTTTCTGATCAGTTTAGATGAAAAATAAGAAAGTGAAATTAATTAGAGCGAACTATAACTTAGAATTACAAAATAACTGACCTTGGCATTAAAATTTTAAACACATTGAACAATTTCGAATTTTTTGAATACATTCACTAAATTTGGTGTTACGAAATTTAGTGATGAGTAAAGCCGGTTGAAGAGTCTTCATTGCCCAACCGTGGTTCAAATTAGGAAATCAATTCCAAAACAACATTCCTATAGCTTCAAAACTGGCAATCAATCTGTGGAGACAAAAGCTCATTTTCTCCCTTATCTTCCTTTTTTTCTTATTAAAATTAGTTCCAATTTTCTATTGAATATTCTACGAATATTTTTCTATTGAATTACTATTGAATATTGAGGTGAATATTCCACCTCTGAGGATAGGTGCAAGAAAATCAAATTAAAGTAACCAAAAAGCTTTTTTTTAAAAAAAATTTAAAATGATATAAAAATGTGTAATGGTAAATTTTGGATTCAAGGTTAAAACATTTAAAAAATTTATTAACGCCGTGAATTCGTCTAGGGATTGAGAAACATTTGTACTAAGTTTCGTTTGCCAAAAAAAAAAAATTATTAAGCCTAAAACACAAATTCTTTTTTGTAAGTTTTGTATAGTTCATAAAGAGAAAAGGTGTCTACACGAAAACTGCTTTGCTTCTTGGACTTGTTTGTTTTTTCAAAATTTTTGATCTTCTACTTCTTCACTATCTTTCATTTGTTTGCCGGGAAATAAAATGATGATTTAAAGCCATTTGAAGTCTTAAATTTATTAGAAGAAACTGAGAAATATTATTTATTTTTGTATTTTTTTGTTCACTTGAAGTCTTATTTAATAGCAAGTTTAGAGATAGGAATAAAATAGAGTGTATGAACAGTTGTTGATACAAAAATAAAACAAAATCGAACACTTAAACTGTTTTTTTTTGTTGTTTTTCAACAACAAAAAGACATTACTTTTTCTGTTAAGAAAATTACACTTTTCCTTTTCATCTAATTATAAAGTAAATTTTTATTCGTACTTTTTTAAACGAAAACCAGCCAATGCTATCTCTAAAAATTAAAACTCATACTCGCAATAATAAAATAAGAAAAGCAGATATAAAAGAAATAAACAGTAAGGATATAAGTTTTAACTGTTTTCAGTTTTTCCCTTATTATCACCAGTTTAGCAATTGCAATTTTTCTTCTTTTCTTTGGAATAAAAAAAAGTAAAAAATAGTTCTAATAAGGAATTATTCGAATAGCGATATTTTTTGTAAATAGTTTATTTGCCTCTTGCATCAAAAATATTCATGAAATCATTTGTGAATATTTCTGGGAAGAAAAAAAACCTGTTGGTTTATTTGTCACATTCAGACCTGTTTTCGAAAATGAATTTGGTTTGAATGGGTTTCTAACTTCAGAGATTTATGCAACGACTTATAGAAATAGATTTTTTCGTTTAAAACATGAAAATCGCCGACGTGATGTTTTAGATCCAATGTTTTCAATACTGCCAAATGATCTTTTTTTCCAAAATTTGGCAAGAATTATATTTAGGATTTGATGCATACCATATAAAAGAAGGGGAGACTATCGAACATTTGTAAATAAAAAACTTGTTTATATTTCATCTGCATATATGTACAATTTTAATGAATGCATGTATTATGTTTTGTGTAGCACATCTATGAAATTGGGGCAATTATTTTGACTTATTTCATATTACATAAATCATGAAACACATCCTATAAGAAACGCAAAATATCAGGAATTAATTATTTTTCTTTCTGTTTTTTATTTTTTGTCAGTTATTTCGATGTAGCTAACATAGCTCGATTTAGCTTCTTTTTTCAAATAAAAATACGAATTATAGTAGAGATGACAGAAAGTTGATGAGTCTCGTACCACTACGAAAAGAATGTTTTGAGTCTCTTACAGTAATATGAGTCTCATGACGCCAAAAATCAGATGTTAAAAATTATTTTGTTTATGAAACCATTGAGATTAATTTAGTTTTGAGAATGATGCAATTGAAATAATAATTCAGCGAATCAGATGGTCGCCAAAAGCGAATAGATTAAGAATAAAAATCAACCAATCCTTGCATTTGCAAAGATAAATTTAAGAAACAACCATGAAAAAAAAATAACGATTTTGTAAAAGTTTATTTTTTGCAAATGGATCGTTATTTATTTATTTTCAAGAAATAACAATAACATCGCAAACTAATTTCAATCTTCCAATTCTTTACAAAAGATATAAGATTATAAGACAAATTATTACATTGCATTTCAAAGGTGCAATTGATTATTATTTTCTGAAAATAAACAGAGCTACACCAAGCTACTGCATACACAATACCCAAAATAATCGGAAACATTTTCAGCTTCAGTTGCAATTTAATTTAATCTTCAGAGTCGCCTTAGAGATTCCAAACACTAAACTAACCAACAAAAAGGATGCGAATTCGGTATCATTACTTAATAGATTTTTTTCTTCCTTCTCGAGCGGAACAAATGCACATGTGAAGCGCTCACAATCACGGGTACAGATAACTCTCTACTGGGAATGAAGCCGAAAGGAAGGATTGGTCCATCTGGAGCACGATGAAATGCCTAATGGATTAGATGGCCTCTCCACGGACCGATCGGAAGAATGTATCTATTACGAATGTTTCTACTTCAGTGAGAAAAATAAAAAAAATAAAAACACGAGAGAATATATTCATCCTTTGAGGAATCCGAAGGACGCTGAAGTATTGAATAGCTATGAAATCTTGCTACGAAATAAAGTCAATTGTGTAACCATGATTTTTGAGAAATTAGATCTATTTTTATCCGCCGTTACTTCATGTAATTTGGTTGAAGTAGAAACGCCCTTTTGCAGATTATGACCTTTTTGAAAATAGAATATTGAATTATAATGTCAGATGATTTGTATGATACTTTTTATTCTTCCCACGTACTTATTTAAATACGAGATAATTTCATTAGGTCAATAAGAATAGAGAATATAATGCTTTTTTAATTAAAAACTCTATTTTTAAGTTTCAGTATAACGGTCTTTCTACTTTTTAAAAATAAGTGTTATTATTTGGATACAGATATCCTTTATATGTGCTCTTTCAACCATAGCTGTTGAAAAATTTCATAGATTAAAAAGTTTACAGTGTATAGCATTTTTCCGATATTTACTATTATATTCTGTCTTTTCAGCATTTAACGATTAGATTGGCTTACATTTCGCCTTGAGAACAAGTTTAGATCATATTGCAATAATAACATCGGATTCAATAAAACTGTGGATGATTTCTAACTGAATAATTTGTGAATAATAATTATAATAATAAATTAAATGAATACTAAACCTTTTGAGAAACAAAGTTTTACTTTTAGTTTAATATTGATTGCAGTTTTGAACGTTTTAATACCATTCAGAAACAATTTCAGTGAGGAACATTTTCATAAATTAGTTAAAACATAAAAAAATATTATTTCAGTGACCTTTAATTTAATTAAATAAAGTGTATCTAATTAAAGAATAATGTAGGAAACTCACTATTTCATATTTTTTTATAAACATCGTTCCTTTATTTAATAAATAAGAAATTGTTTTGCAACTCTCGTCTGCTTATAAAATTAGTTCATTTTATTGCATTCAAATTTTTACATTATTCTGTTTTCATGCTTTATATCATCCTTTTATGTAGATTCCTATAGGAAGACTACTTATTGCAATGGTTCATATGACAAAAATTTGGAAAAATTTCTGCAGTTCTTCAGCCAGATCATCGTTCATTGAATCCGAAACCAGCTTTCGTTCAAAAGTGTGAGTTGCATTAAAAATTATTGTAATAATAAAAAACAATAATTAAGTCTCTCCCCCAAGTATGAGTACATTTATTAACTGAATAATACCAATTAATCACCAAAAAAAAAGGCCGTCAAAGTCTATTGATCGAAAGGAATTTGAAAATAATACCTTAGATGAAAAGGAATCTTCTACCTTTTCCTTCCGCTAGGAAGGAATTTTATTTAATCGAATACAATTTTAAGTTTTTGAAGAAAGTTCACAAGAAATACTGAAATGAATTATCAGCAATTCTATTTTTTCCTTGCATAAGAAAAGTCTTTAACTTTAGAATTCGTCAACGAAATTTATGCCAATTTCAGAAAAGTGATTGGCAATTGTTATTGACAGAAGTCAGGTACAACTCATCCAATTAGAGGAAATATTAAAAAAAGCTAGAAAATTCAAATGTCTTTATCAGATGTATCAAGATAATCTCTGCTAATAATAAAATAAAGAAAAATATGTGCGAGTATGAGCATGCGTGAGTATTTATTGCTAGAGTCACAAAATTCGGTACGAAAAAAAAAGTTAAGAAGTTTGAAATGTGATCTGGGATATATTTTTTGAAATTTGAAATAGAAACTAATTAATCATGAGTCAAGAGAGATTTTATCTTTTTTACGTAATAATTTCCTGATTAACAGAACTGATTTTTTTTTAATAATATCAATTTATTTCTTATAAAACTGTCTCTGAATTTTGACAATTCAGTTTTTTTTGTACACATTTTAATATTAGACTTCCTTGTTGCAATGAAATTCAAATCATTTTTATTGTTTAATCAAATATTTAATCGCATGATATTTTTCCATTATCGAAAGGTAAGAAAGAAAGACATTTTTTATTTGCTCAATTTCCATGTGGAATGAGTGCAATCAAAAGATAAAGGAGTCAGATAATTGCATTTTTAATAGTTTTATTATCTATTGATTATATTTAAATCTTTGCGGCTCTAAGAAATGCACGTTATGAGGTAAGAGCTTGAAATAAACTAGTCAAGTTAGTTTTGCATACTAGCATATTGTTAAATTAGAATAATGTTAAAGATTTATTGTTAATTATTTTTAGTAACTTCGTGAAACTGCAGATTTTTTTAAATCATCCAGCTTCGACTATCCACATGTTCATGGAGTTTATTAATTGTGTTTAATTTAAATCAAATTTTTATTCATAACTTTATGATTAAAGTAATTTTTAAGAATCAAATTGTTAATTCTGTCAGATTTAAAGTCCTAATATTTTAATAGCGTTATATCTGTTTTGTTTATCATGTACGTTAATCTCCCTCTCTCACATAGACACACACACATGCGTTTTTATTATAAACATAGATTTAATTTATTGTCGTTGCTTTGAATTCAGTACTTTTAATTCTTTACTAATATAAAGATAAATGCCTGTCTGAGATATTTTTCTGAGCTATTTTTCAAATTTTTTTAATGAGAATTTTAATTAAAAATTAAATCGCATTTTTGCGTTTTCTCCATTATGATTTCTGAAAATATTATAGTACAAAAATGAGTTTTACGTTGTTTGAAATCCATAAAAAGATGTAAAGATGAGATGTTGAGAGGATTCAAGGTTGCGAAGAACCCCCATGTGATCACGCATTATTTTTAATAGAGTCTTAGATGATTGCAACTGTTATAATTATTCGTTAATTTGACAAAACAAACTGAAACCTTCCCATTTATATTTGATAAAGTTTTAATATTATCTTAACATTTTCAATTTCTTAAAATCTATTTTTTTAAAAACGATTTTATTTCAGAACTAAGTTAATAGCATACTTTTAATTAATTTTTTTACTACCAGACGCTTTTTTATCAACTTACCGACTTATGCCGATAGATTCCCATTACCGTAGACCCGCTCCTGAATCCATTAGGAATGCCTACTTATTCAATAAACTGAATGAGACTGCAAATTACTCCACTCTGAATGTCTATGACAATTTGATGCTAAAAACAATTTTGTGGGAAATTATGAATATTAAGAAATACGTATGCGATCAAAATAAACACAAGCAGTAATAGATTTCGATTTAATATAAAAAAAGACAATCTAAATCATTAAATAATTTTTCTTAATGAATCTTTTTTTTATAGATGATAAATTGTTTTACTGTCCGAAATGCATAATTTTCGAATAGTGTACATTTTAAAACGTCTGCATATCTACATAGTGCAACGAAAAGTATTCATAAGATAAAATATTTAATACATTTTTATGAATAATATATTTTTGTATTTTCCCCTATGCCACCAAAAATTATTAAATCCTGTGCTTTTGCAAATCTGTATAAATATTACATTTTCGAGACCAATTATGTCTCTTTATCTCTACATCTATCGCAGCGTCCACTAGAACTGAAATTTCTACAACGATTCTTGGATGATCAGGATTATCAGAAGTCGTCAATTAGTGCACGAAATTTTTCCCCAAACTCTTTTTTTTGTTCTTTTTGTAAATATTTCAAAACTTTTTATACAAGTTCTTTGTAATAATTTTGAAGTAAAATATTTAAAAAGAGAAAATTAAATTGCCGAAATAAATCTAAAATGCTAAAGTTTTAATATGCAAGTTGTTCTTTCATTGTGAGTTAGAACTTTAATAGTTAGAAGCATAAAGTGGCTTTTAATTATTTCTCGTAGCTTTGGTACAAATTAAATCACAAAGGCTTTCAGACGATCCGCCACCTTGTTCCTTATGGTTGCATGTCTGTCAAAACTTGAGATCTAAGCCGAGGAAGTTTTGTTCCTTGATTGTGATGCTAATTCTTTCGCTTCACGCAAATATCATTTCACTTGTGACGCTTTCTTTGAGGAAACATTCAATGCTATTTCAAGCAACCCTTTTGTCCCACAAATCTCATTGCTTGTTATCTTTTAGCTACCAAAGAATGCCTCATCACGAACACATAAGGGAGTTGTTAAAGTGATTGTGCAGTCTGTCAAGAAGTAAGCCAAACTCATTTGAGTGGAAGTTTGAAGAATAGAAGTTCAGTGTTGCATCCTCTTTTGAAGCACTGAGAAGCAATCTTTACTAATATTGAAGGAAAATGAACGGGTGCTGAATTTAAGGCTTCGGAATTTGGGACAAATATACTTTGAAAAATCTCATCAAAGTAATTTTTTGACGTTCTGCAAAAATAATTTTCAAAACTATAATAAAACTAAAATTATTTTTACACATATTTTTCAAATTTAAAATGTTTATTTTCTTAATCATATCAATTTAATTGTGGAACAATTTTTTTCTAAATTTTTACTTTTTTTTTACAATTTTTACTTTCTCTTATATGTTGTATAGAGAAATAATAGTAATCATCAAAAAATTCGAACTCGAGATTTTGACGAATCTCCACGTTTTAGATCCCCCTAAAAACACAATTTTAAAATTCATTCAATCAAATTTTTAGAGTTTCGATTAATTTCTTTGTTTTTAGATCATCATATTTTATCAATGTTGTAATAAAAATCTGAGTGGTTTCTTTCTAAAATCGTCTCTTCAGTGAAATTATGTTCCATAGTCTATGATTTTTTTAACGATTAAGCTTCAATGATATTTTTTGTAATTTTCGAAGTATATACCAGAAGAGCTTTCAGTCATATTATTATTGTTAATATTACTGATATATCTCATTATTTAGATACTCCTTATACTTCAGGTTCTGTGCATTATATTTGTAATCTGATAAACAAGTAAGTTTTTTTTTGAAATTTATTTGTTTTCAATGTAAATTCAAGTCTGAAATTTATTATGCTACTGTGTTGCTGCCTAGAACTTCGAATTTCATTTTTTTTCCTTTTGTATCAGAATTGTCCTTTTTTTGAGATTTTCAAATTATAAACATGTTAATGTTCATTTATGAATATAACAGATGTATTTTTCAATCTCAAAAGTTAATAATTCTTATCTAATTTTACCTTTTAGAGACGAATATTTATATCAAATAAATCATGCATAATGGTAGACTGTATATTTTCTGCGTAGACATAGAAATAATTAGTTTATTAAATATTGTAACTACTAAGCCCACTGATTCAAATATTTAGACTCTGTAATTAGGTTTACTGAGCATTAAATGTGATAACATAGTAATTTTTCTTGGCTAATATGGATTTTATGAAGCACCTTACAACTAAGTGAATAACCAGACATAGAAAAACTTGGCACATCTACAAGAAGTGAAAGTTTCTTATTTCAGAAATTTTCCTGTAACAGACATATAAATATAATTAATATATGATTTTACTATTTTCATCCATTTAATAGAGTTTCTATCTTTTTATCTTTGGCGCTAATATTACATTGTGCTTTCTGTGTTTAATTTAGGGAAATTAAATTTAACCAATGAACATCATTGGGGCATTTGTAAGCATAATTCGATTTTTTTTTTTACTTTTTCTATGCCTACAAAAGGGGGGGGGGAATCTCATATGAGGATGAGAAACCTCCAGCATAATAGTGATTCTCGCCACACGATGGGTACAGAAATGGTGGGGATCGGCAATTTCCTTCTAATGACGAGACGTGCTTCCCACGGGAATAGTTGTACCGTAGCCGGTGATGGCTCTTAGAATTCAACCCTACTTCCCGCCAATGCGATCGCGGCGGATCTGTAATTCAAATTTATTATGAATTCCTTTAAATAGGCGGGGTGGAATAGCCTTATATCGTTACTTTCTCTATATACAGAGAAAGAAAGAGAAAATTTGTAGGTCAAGATTTCCGAGTTTTAGGTCTCTCGAATTGAAAAAAAAAATCTTTTTTAAGTTATGTCTATTTTTGAACATAGTTAATCAAAAATGTCATAAGTTCGTTGTTGTTGTTACTTATGGCATTTGCCATAGACAAGCCCGCTGACGAAATCAGCGATTTAAGCCGAGTTTGTGCAGTATCTTCTGAGGGCATGACATTCTCGCACTCTCTTGCACAACCCCTTTTTACAGGGGGGTTCTTTCACATACCTCACAGATAGAACATAGAGTAAAGAACAACCATACCCGAACCTGGACTCGAATCCGAGACACCCAGATCACAGGGAAGAAGCGCTATCCTAGGCCAGGACGCCGGCTAATAAGTTCGTCGTATGAAATTTTGAATTTAGTTTTAACATTTCAATTATATATAGATATCTAATCTTGAGTCACCTTCTTCAAAGAGTTAAGGTTCTACCAATATGCATGTATGTGAAAGAAATAACTCAAAAACGTTATACTTGAAAGAAAAAAAATCACCATATGATCTTGATACTAAAATTAAAAACACATTCATATTCAAGCGAATTTTATCAAAGAATATATAATTTTTTAACTATCCGTGTTATATGGAAGAGATTAATGAAAAAAATTCAACGAACTAGATAAATAAAATATGGTATATAATCTTGATTTTAAAATAGTATACTTGTATGAAATTTTGAATTCAATAATTTAACATTAAGGGTGACAAAATGCCAGATTTAATATATGAAGAAGCATTCTATTTCTGAAATATTTTAGAAAACGATGTCTGGTGGCTCACAGATGATTGAATTGTTGAGGTTCAATTATGAACTACAGTATTTTGGAATATGAAACGTATGTTAAGAGTTTTATTGACGAATAAGATAAATTGATAGAATTTGCAAAAATGTGATTGGGGAGATGACCGCCATAAAGTTGCAAAGGGATGATTTTAATGAGTTGAAAGCTGAATGTGGATGCAGTGTCTAAGATGACCTCTGTCGAGGAAACTGCTGCTGATCAATAACATTAAGATGTTTATTGTGTGTTTTCTGAATGTGAGTTCTCATTCTTTCTGTATTGATATAAATAGTAAGACTGATTGTATTACTAAACATATTATCCCTGAAAATATTGCCAGACAACTTGAACTTCAAGATCCTAACTTCAATAAAGTGATTGTGAATGAAAATTTGATAAATATAATGCTTCTGGGGCTCGGAGTAGCTGAAGTGCTGTAAAGCTGACGCGAAATCGGTGCTGAATGTCGCTAATAAGACGAGATCGACATTGAAAAATGAGGGTATGTTTATCCCACCCCCCCCAAAAAAAACTTTTTTTTTTTCTTTCAAGATCTAGTTTGGATACTATTGTTAGCGAAACATTTCAATTCTTGAATTCTTTAGAATTCGACCATCTTCTACAGAAAAATTAGAACGGAATTTCATTCTTATGCTTTTTTTCATATAGAGGTTTCCGAGACTGACTTTTATCGTCTGTCTGATGCATGAATTTGGCCTGAAGGTTTTTTTATTATGAAGTTATCTGGTTGGAAGATCAAATTTAACGAGACAGTACAAATCTTCCTGCTGATCTCGACTTCACAAATACGTACTAAAAACACGATTGACTCTCTATTTTTTTAAAAATCGGAATGTCCGTGGTCTACGTACTAAAATTGTTGATTTCTTTTGGGTCCGTTTTCTAATGGCTTTGATTTCTTTTGGGCTTCTGAGGGCTTTGATGTTTGCTGTCTGATTAGCTATGAGAGAGTTGGTTGGTTGATTGTGTATGATTTTACTGGTGTAAGAGTCACATTTAGCCATACTGCGCCGATGAAATGCTAAAGGAGCTATATGATCGAATTGATTCGTCTGATCTTTTTGATGATCGATACCACGCTTTCTAGAAATATCGTGATTCTTCTACCCGTTCTTCTAAATGCTATCAGGAAAAATATATCTTCTTCTCGCGTTCATGTTCCACAGTTTGATCGTGAGTACATCTGAATCTCTGTCAAATTGAAATATGGAGAAAAAGTTGCTGTAATGTGTTTCGTAGCTGTCACCTTCTTCTGGTACTTGCAAGTATACATTTTGATTATTTTGAATGATTTGGCTCTTTTGAAAATATTTTTATTTGTGGTGATTTAAGTTGCATATTAATAATATTTTAATGACTCTTTTAGTCTGAGTCCGAATCTTAAGGATTTGTTAAACTTTATGCATCTTTTTGATATGAAACGATATAATACGATTCAAAATTATAATGACAAATATCTTGATTTCATTTAATATTAGCTACCTTTGGTGACCTGCCGGCTTGCCTGTATTAATGATCGGTAAAATTTTTAATTAAATATTTTATGTAACTTAGTCTCTTAATAGCTTTTTCTGCAAAACATTTTTAAGCTTCAGATTTTGATAGCTATATAATTCAGTCATACTATTATGTAGGCCTTAAACTTTTCTGTTTTTTGTACTACTTATCTCTCTCTTTAACTTTCTGACAGCGTCCATAAAATTTCAACTTTAAATTAAAGTATAAATGTTAAACTGCATTTATACAAAAACATTTTTTACTGAAACCAGCCATGTCTTTTTAAAAAAAAATATGAAAGTTGAAAGCAGAGACATTCGGCATTGAAGTTGTATATGCACTGCAGAATAAATTTCGTAATTTATATAATATTTTAAAGAATTATTCAACAAAAATTTCACTGATTCATCGTAAAATTCAGTTTTTAGTTTTACTTTCATTAAAATGATGTAATTAAAAATATTTCATTTTATTTCAGTCAATAAACGTAATTATAATAAAATTATGAAGTTTAAATTTTACACAGTACTTTTGTCCTATGGAATCAAATTCTGCGGAATACTCTTGACACTTCAACTTTTAAAATAAAGAAATAAACGTTTCTATCTTCTTTGATCAAATCTCACCGATATATGAATTTTTTTATGCATCAATTTTTAAAACAATCAACATTTTAACAATCATAAGCCAATCACTGTCGGGAAAGCCTGGCAGAAGATTGACACATCTTCTTTGGGATGGTCGATACAATGGTCTAAAATCGTTAGTTTTTATAGAATAGTGATATTCAAATTTCATAAATTAGTCAGTTTAAAAACTAATTTAGTTGATTGGAGCTCAACAATATTTATTTAAAATATTGATGCTTCAAGAATATTTTGTTAAATATGATTCAAAGGGCAAAGGACCTATGTAAAAATTTGAAATTTGTAATTCATCGGAACATTTATTGATCCATGTTACATAAAATATAATTATTTAGCTCATTTAGATCATTTTGTTAGCAGATGTATGTCCCAAATTAGCTGACGGTAGTCATTATCCTATATATTAGACTGTTTTATTGAATTAATAATATAGATTTTGTAAAAGATCATAGAAAACCTTTCTTCCATTTACTTTTTAGAAAATATGATAATTCAAAATTTTTTTAACTTTATATACACACGTGTTGAAAATTACATTTTTATATATTTAATTTGCAATAATAGTTGTTTATTCTTTAATTTGAACTTCTGTTAATTGTGATGGCAACATATTGATAAAAGCTAACTTTTTACTTTTGACATGCTTGTGCAGATTAGATTTTATTTTGATTTTGTGCGAAATATATTTTTGAAAAAATATGGTCAATTATGGTTTTTAAAAATTCGTTAAAAATTGAAACTTAATTTATAGGTTAAATTATTGGCATCATTAAAAGATAATTTTTTGAGCTTTAACTTGATGCAAAAATCAATTTTGCGCTGTAATATTTTCAGAAATTATAGTGAAAAAACACCAAAATTTCACTTAATTTTTAATTAAGTGAATTTTTTTAATTAATTGAATTATTTTTTTAATTTTTAATCTAATTAAAAATTCAAAAAAATCGCTCCGACGCACACACACACACACACACACACGCACGCACGCACGCACGCACGCACGCACACACTGAGCTTTATTATAAGTATAGATTGTCCGATCCTTTGTTTCAATTCGGCAAAGTGAGATGCTTCTGGTTGATGTACATAATTAACATTCTTTGCAATTATTCATATTTCTATTCAATTTGTAAGTGCGCGTGCGAATATGTGTGCTGAGAATGTTTTGAAATATGATTTTAAAACAGCCGACTTTTTATCACTAAGGTAATTAAGCAGTGAGATCGACAGGAATTTTTTACTCAGTTTTAATGGAGTGAATTATGCAATTTTTAACTTTTACAATTATTTAGACAATTTTTTTTCTTCAACAATCTCTTAGAATTGAGAAAAATTGTAAATGAAATAAATTTCGAGTTTGGTACTCATTTGGAACTAAGGGTTTGTTAAAGAAAATTATGGTCCGTAAGATAATTTCAAAAGATGGTATTCATTATTCAGCATTTAATTTAAAACTCAACGTTCAGCTGTTAAGTATAATATCCAAATATCCAAAAAAAGTTATAACCCATATCTATGGCTCATGGAAAATAATCCAATTTCCAATGCTAGAATTTTTTTTAAAAGTAAAAACATCAGTTCACATAAAAACAAGTTATGTCTTAACAATGTACCCTTTAACCCAAAGCCTTATAATGCGATATTGTTTATGGTTAGATTTGTCTATGTTTTTCTTTTGGCTGAATTACATGAGCCTATGAATTCTGTGCATAGTTATTCTTACATCATAGAATTTACAGAAAAAAGGCCATCTTAAAATCATTATCGTATTCATAGAACGAGAGTGAAATTTCATTTTTATTTAACTTGAAAGATGAAAATGGCAAAGAATTTGACGAAACCATGAAATGGGATTGAACTTTATTACAACAATAAAAAAAAAGCATTGTTACAAATTGAGTTTGGAATTTATGTTCAAAAATTTATTACAATTAGTGAAAAAAAAGTAGTGTCACTCAATAGTTATTGAATTGAAATTTAAACTTGTATAAAAAAAAAGTTCTGTGCATTAATAGGATCGCAAATTATTGTTGACAAAAATTAAATTTTTGATTAGTTTTTTTAATTAATTATAAATTTGAATGAACTTCTCTTAGCGAGCGTTTACTAATCAAGAAATAACTATATTTTAAATATGGTATATTTAAATTCAATGATATACTCTGTAGAACAGTATATTGCAAGGACTATAAATTTTATATAATGCAATTTACAGAAAGTATACTTGCCAATACACATAATAAATTGCTGAGAACAAAAGTTAAAATTTTGATTAAGTTTTTAATTAAGCAATAATCCAATTCAAAATTTCAATAGTTCTCTCACATCGAACACTTACTAACCAAGAAATATTTATGTTGTAAATATGTTATATTTAAATTCAATGATTGATTTTGGAGAACTATGCATTCTAAGTTCTATAACATTTATGCAATTTACAGAAAATATTTTTGTCTAAAAATATTATTATGCTAAAAGAAAAAAAATAATATTTTTTAAATATATGTAGCACTTTCTGCAGATATATAGATGGCTGTCGCTGCGTACATGTTAAAAGTTGACAAAAATCTTTCCTTTTTGTAGATAGAAAGGCATTAATGAACGCATTTCCATTTGCATGTTAAAAATTGCATATTTCCAACTTGTCAACACAAGTAAGAAGTTTTAAAGCATCAGACATAAAGGACTAAATTAGATTAAGTAAATTATTCTGTTCTTTTTGCTTTGTTTGTTATAAAAGGAAAAATTACGTGATGATCTGAATGTTCTATTGTTCTCGAACTGCTTGCCACTGGGCGTTGGCGATGGAAAATGTAAATTATTGTATTGCATATTTAAGCACACACGTTAAGGAACTATAAAAATTAACATCCGGTGATAAAAGGCGTTTTGTATGGAATAAATATATTTTCTGATCTTCTAATCTGTCATAATGACGTCTAATTTAAAACAAATTTCTTATCTCTAAACAACCTTATGAAGTTGCGCATGTTTGGGGATCCTTTACATTTGTAAAGGATCTACATTCGCATAAATAACGTTTCAATTATTTCCTTTTTTGTTGAACTTGCTGGCGTAAAATGATATATATTTAGCTTTTTCTTGTGGATATATAAAAGGAATAAACGCCTTTGGAACGCTTATTGCAGTGACCAGTAAAAAATAATGCATTCAAAAATAAACATTTGTTTTTATTAACGCATTTTTAAAAGATCTCAAAAATTTCAGCTTGATTGCAAGAACTGAAATATGACTAAAGAAATAGTCGATGCTAGCCCAAACAAAATATATTTATTTTAATTTTGCAAATGAAAGTAAAGGATTGTAAAATATAGAAATCCATTCGAGGAGAATATTTTTTAAATTAGGGAAATTTCAGAATGTAATTTCGAATGTATTATAATTTAGATTTAGAAAAATTCTGAATTCGTTGATATCATAAAAATTTAAATTAATAATGGATTTAAAAAAATTCTTTTTGATTAAAGATAATGATAAAAGATATTGGTTGGAGTCTGCTATCATAGAAACTTTTAAAATGGACTTTTTTATAAAAAAATATACTTGAGCGATTTAATATTACAATGAATTAAATATTTTTTTATTAAATTTTAAGGTAAGAAATAACTCAATTAATAAATGTCGTAAACATTTCAAGGATAATAAATGAATATAGAAGATTATGCGTTATTACAAACCTTGCTCTTTATTCTGAATAAAAAATAAGTGTTACGAATTCAATTAAAATTGGAATGCTATTTTTTATCTGAAAAATATTGAATGTGATGCTGAACTTGAGTGTATAAAAACTTCCATTCTTATGAAATTCATATAATTTTATATATACTTTTTGCTACTCGATTAGCTTTTGAAATTGATAGATGAAATATTTACCGTGGAACATATACAAAATAAAAGGATACATTAAATAAAATATACCTTAATGGATATAAAATATTTATTTCTAAAAATGGATTTTAATATTGAAGGATAAAAATTTTCTAAAAATATGCCTCCCGTCAAAAAATCTGCCGCGGTTCGAACTTGGATCAGCTTTGAGGTTTCGTTTTCAAATTGTAATTGTAGATATATGGAAAAGAAAGCAGTATGTAAAGGAAATTTTGGATGAAATGACTTTAAATACGATCATTAGAAATGAAACATGCATGCATATAATATCGTAATCTGAATGCATATAATATCGTACATATCATAAAAATTGACGAGAGTAATATTAGAACAGGGCAAATGTAAAAATTTCATAATAATACGCGATAGTTTTTTCTTATATTGAGCAACATTAAACAATGCAGTGTAATATTATACAGTTTGACAGTGTTATATATTATTGCAGTGATTATGCGGTATTATATAACATTGGACAGTTTTATATAATACTAGCCGCCTTTGGCGACCAGCCGGTTCGCCAATCTTAATAATTGTTAAAATTTTAATAATTAAATATTTTATGTAACTCCTATTTTAATAGCTTCTTCATCAAAATATTTTAAAGCTTCAAATTTTGATAGTCATATAATTCATTCATAATATTATAAAGGCCTTCAGCCATAACGTAATATGTATCTCTCTAATTTTATGTTAGCTCCCGTAGAATTTATGCTTTAAATTAAAGTGAGAATGGTTAAATTTGCAATCAATATAAGAACATTTTTTACTGAAACGAAGCATATTTTTAAATATGAGTACTGAAAACAGAGTCGCTGAGTATTTAAGCCTTATGGGCATTAAAGATTATCTTTCTTAATTTATGTAATATCTCAAGAAGTTTTCTACAAAATTTTCTCAGATTCATCATGAACAGATCAATTAATTAACAATGTTTAGTTTTAAATGCATAAAACTCTAAGAAAATAAATAGAATCATTTGAAATAATCGGTCGAAACATATTAAGCCTTCAAACCAAGTCCATATCCGTTGAAAATACAATCAACAATCAATAATTGTCAACAATCAGAACACAACGCGCATGCGTGAGTTTTCGACGCAAATTATGGTAATGCAAATACTTGAATTTTCTACGCCAGTTGGGGTAACGTTACGCAGATTAGAAATTTTTAATTTCCTTTATTCTGTTTTATTTTAATTCAAAAGTACTTCAGAGTGAATCTGGAAGATCGGTTAATCAACAATGTTTAATTTTAAAGGCATTAAACACTAAGAAAATAAACAGAATCGTTTGAAATAATAGGGCAAAAATAAATTAAGTGTGGAAAAAAAGTGAAGCCTTACTTATTTGGCAGTGGAGAAACGAAAAGATTTTCTGGCGGGAAAGTTAGTTTTTAATTAATAGCTAAAATTCTAATAAAAAATTCAAAAAGGGACCCCAGGTGCACACACACACGCACGCACACACACACACACACGCACGCACACACACACGCACGCACGCACGCACACACACGCACGCACGCACGCACACACACACACACACACACACACACACACACACACACACACACACACACACAGAATACTATATTGAATGATGTTATGGAATTCTGAAACTCTAAAATTCGCCTATTAGGGTATGGAGAAAAATCCTTAGGCTTTATTCATTCGTATAGTATCTGTTGATAATTCTATGAACTGCTCTTGATAAATCTTTCGCCAAAGTCACTTATAAATATTTCATTTGTCTTCAGTTTCAAATTCTTTAGATTTAATTGTTTGGTGTCTTTATTTACAGCGTACCTCGAGTTACGAAAATAAAACCTTTTGACTGATTAATTGGATTTATCAATCTTTAAAAAATGGATTAGATTATGGCAACGGAGTATCATCTAAGGAGCTCTACTCTATGTGAAGTGGCAATATTAAACATAATTCCACATATTTCTTTTAGTTAAATAAATTATTTACAGTTTCTGATTAATAATACGACCAAAAGAGTTTTCATCCGAAGCTATGATTTGCTATCAGAGTACATTCAGGAAGTATGTTCCGAAATAATTGTTTTTTAAAGCAATATTTATTTTTTTAAAAACAATTAACTGTTTTTTTATTTTTATTAATTATTTTAAACGGAAGAACTTTACCATTAATTAAAAAAAGGCTATTTATAAAACATAAAAATTTACGGCAACTCGTTATGAATCAATGTCGACTCATAAGACGATAAACAGCAAATAATTTAGTTTGACCTTGTACGGATATATGTACCTTGTACGGTGCTGCCACGAGTGTAATGTCTTCTGTTAAATATATGAAAATATGAATGAATATACAATACTTTGATTATATACAACACTAGAAATTTACACAACACTTTGGTGACAAAATTATTTCATATTTCCGTATTCACCAGCCGTTCCCATTTCAATGGATTTCCAGCCTTAAGGGATACTTGAAATCCAAGACATAAGCATCAAATTCGCGAACTCTGTCTGATTTAAAAAGAGATAATCCAATATGAGATTCAGCAAATTCTTCATCAAGTGATACGTGCTGTTCTCTCTTTGGGGCTAAATGGGTTAAAAGTGGTCCTACATTTTGCCTAGTTTTTTATTCATAGTGTGATATATTTTAATCCACTTCGAAAAGTTGAAGTTACTCATAATCATACAGTTTAATATTTTATTCATTCAGTTGATAATGCTATGCACCCATGGTAAATACGTAAATAAGCGAAAAAAATTCATACAAATCAAAGCACATCAGTAAGTTGTGTGTGATGCAGTGTACAAGGTTGGCGCATTGTGAGATTCAGTGAATTTTTGTTATTCGTATCGGTGTTTTATTGTGAGAGAATAAATTGTTTTATAATAAAAACAGATTATTTGATGTTTTATGCTTATTTTGAAGCTGTGAAGTGACCAGTTTATTTATGTCTCACTCTGTAAAGAAAAACTTATTGAAATATTTTTGTGTAATGTTTTTTTTTCCATTTTTTATAATAAAAAGTGGAAAAATTAAAAAAAAAAAGATATTTGCATTACCATTGGTTCTCCTTCGTTTATTAAAAGATTCCATTGCCTCTGTCTAGAGTTGCAAATTCTGCATCGTTTAAAATACGGTTTTTAACTCCATTTTAAATCTTTTGCTTTAAAGACCAGGTTAAAAAAGCAAGTGTTGCCATTTGAAAACTTCGAGCTTTTGATGAATTTAATGAGATATGAATGACTATTTTTCATATCTTTCTTGAGCACATATCGTTTAAGATGTTTATTTAAAACTTATTCCTTTTCCTCGAATGGTATACTTGGAAGAAGGCCATTTTTTAATTATTCATTTGGAGTTTTTAGTATAATTACAAAAACTTTGAATTATTATAAAACATCATCATTCAGACATTTGATGAAGAACACTTGATGATAAATTATTTTTATTTATTTTTCTATGGATTCCTCCATTTCCTGTCCCTTTTTTCTTCTCAATTAAAAACTACTGAAATATTTTTAAATACATAACAGCAGACGACTTTGAATTCTCTTTAATGCAGAATAAAGTTCCTTTTTCAGAGACAAGAAGTATTAACATAAATTATTGATGTCACTACAATTTGAAAATTAAAAAAAATATATAGAATAATGTGAAATTTATATGTCTGCCTCTGTTTTATATTCATTTTTTTTCAATCTACTAAGAGAGAAGTTTTATTCTCTTTAATAAAAATGAGCTTTAACTACTATAAAGTAAAAAAAAGCAAAGAATTTTTCATATCATAGAATAGATGCTTAAAAACCATTATAATTTTTGGCTTAATATAAATTTTACTTTTGATATGCAATATACATGCAAAAAATTATGTAAATATCGATGATTTAAAGCCGTTTGAAAGTAACATTTTCTGAGTAAAATATTTTAAAAATGATAAAAGATTTTCAATTTTAAAAGTTATAATTTCCAACAGAAAATGTAACATTGTTATTTTTTTAAAATGATGTCGCTATTTATGTATGAAAATAATGCAATATTTATGTATGCAATACTGGGAAAATTTCGTCTTTGACATGTTTGGCCGAGGAAATATATGCAATTCTTTTCGTTTGTAACAATGTAACAGTTTATGCATTCTGCATTTCTGTTTGGATGATTTTTATTTTTTAAGCAAAAAAGTAGGCTTTTTGAATCAGTCAAAAGATCAAATATTTGTCTGGAGAAATTATTGCAGACCCTGTTTAGATACATCTGCATGTTATGTTTCGAGGGAATATAAAAAAAAAATGTAGAAAACCGGGAATACATTCAGAAATTATATAATTTTTATCTATCATTGCTTAATTTGGACAAACTTGCATCATTCAAATGGTGAATTATATTAAATCGATTTATGCCTGTCTTCATTCTTATATATTGTATGCAGATAGATTAATTGGATAGTAGTCACTGATGTACAAATTTAGCTTCATCAACAACAAAAATAAAAAAAAATAATAATAAAAATAAACATCTAGGTTTTTTTTCTTCAAATTTACACATTGACACTTTCACCAATACACTAACTAAAAAAAACTGAGACAGATATGTTCCAAAATACATGGGCCTTCAAAAGTTAAGGTAAAAACCTTTCTTTTGTGTCTAATTTGAGAATGAATGAACATAGAAATAAGAAATTTAGAGGAAATATTCTATAAAACCTTCTTTATTAAAGGCAACAATGCTTTTTTAAAAATTCAGCACAAACACGATTTACAAAAACAAGATAAAAATGCGCTGTTGGCAAGGAACTCTATGATTAGAGAAAGCAGTACATCACAGTTTTAAGTGCAAAACTGTAGTGGAAATATTAAACAAATCAGTTCTAATAAAGAATGTATCCACCTCAGATGCTACGCATTGGCGGCATAGACTTTCCATCCTGAGAATTAAGTTGTCGGAAACCGAAATGAAAAGCGAAGACCAGGCAGGGAGTAATCCTCGTTCCATTTTCTCTAACGACCTTGATGGAAGATTTAAAGCAACAACATTTCTTTCAAAATATTCCAAAAAAAGCTCTATCGAATTTAGGCTGGAGATTGAACTAACCATTCCATTCGCTCCATACCTTGACACTCAAGATAGTCTTGCCGTAGATAAGCCGAGCTCGGAGTGGATGTGCATTATCGTCCATCAGAAGAAAATTATTACCATTAGCAGTTACTTATAGAAGTGCATATGGATCAGTGAATTCGTCTTGATCCTTTAGTTTCTCCTTGGAACACCGTTAAAAGTTTCTCCATGGAACACATGCAGGTCGGTATAACCACCAAGAGTGATCCTTTCCGAACTATTCTTCCACTACTTCTGTAACTGTAACTTTCAACATTGTTGCATTGGTTATATCTGGTCCGTTATTCTGTCCGGATCATCTGATGACCTGAATCACTCTTTCGTGTGAACCTGAACTAGTGTGTGACGAATACAGACACCCATTGCTGATAGGTCAAGAGTGTTTTGGTGTTTTTTTATGTCTTTTTATGTGTTCTTTGTCTTTTTATGTGTATTTCTTTTATCTTAATAAATTTTCCCACGTATATCCTTTCAACCGACAGGGAATCCTAGAGATTCCAAGTTCGGGGATATTCTGTGGCGAAAGAAAAGAAAGAAAAGATAGGTCAAGAAGAGGTACTCTTATGACGAACGGAAACGGGCAGCTCTATGTCCTGGCTACAAGGGTAAATATACAGCTGGTTGTCTTGCATACAGACCCGTACTGTGAAGGCATCTTTACAATCGTTGCGGAAAAGACCGTATATCACATTTTATCCATCTAGCTCAAGCCCTTTTTGAGTTTCTTTGTCACAGATAGACAGACTGACATTTTTCAAAAATGTCTTTTTCAAACTCGGGGAATTTCTAAAACGTGGATACTTTTCAAAGCCTCCAGTTCGAATTGTTTTGAGGATTACAATAATTTCTTTATACTACTTATACGAGAAAATAAAAACGCTACATTTACGCTAGAAATTGATATTTCGTAGCCGTGCTTTGACAGTGACATGCAGATAATACAAAAATACCGGTTTAGGTTATTAGGAACTACACAGTTCTCATGTGTGAAAATAAAAATCTCAAGAATCCTTTTATTCAAGTCCTTGCCCAGCGTCCACAATTTTATGCAGGAAGGGCTTTAACAAACTTTTCAATCCACGCTGATTTTTTTATACAGCATTTGAGTAACAATGTGCCGACCCAAAACACTGCTCAAAGCAAGAAGGACAATTTAGATGATACAAATACACGTTGTAATCGCCACTTAGTATTCTAACAACAATAACTACCGGAATGCTAATTCAGAGCAATTTTCTGCATGAAACCGACCTTTCGTAAATCATTTATGGAGACACTCATCATTTGGATACCGAGGAAGCCTTATTGTGTTAGTCTCTAGAATGCGACTTAATCCGTTGTTCGAAGATAATTCCGATATTAGATAATCGCAACTCTCCGACATCTAGATTAAGTTAGAATCTGAACAAGCTGTCCTATAGCGACGCGCCGAGGTGAGTCCAACCTCCCGTGTCATCCAATCAATGAAAAGGTGCAGAATGCTTAGAATAGCCACGGTCCATGCAATTACACCCAGACATGTTAGTTATTCCAACAACAGATTTTACGACTGATGCACTATTTGTTAAAAGGTGCCTTTTAAAACCTTAGTCGGTTCTTAATCTGGCGCAAGAGTATGAATTGCAGTCGTCAGAAAGAGTAAGGTTAAATATTTTAATAAATACATCAGGTTGAAAAATTGTGATGTGATGCTTCTTTAAATAAATTGCGTGAAATTTAAAGATTTGGCGCAGATGGCCTAGTATGGCATTATACAAATTAATAAAAAGATAGATCAAAGAGCATTTGAAGATAATTCTTAGGGAATTTTGAGATGTACTGGTAAATAGATATTTTTCTGTAAGAGAAAGTAAACCGGCATCCTTTCGATACATACTGATGATCTACGAAAATATCGAATTGAATAAAATTTGCGCGAATTAGAATTTTTTTATAGTACTCCTACTGATTTTAGTTTTCGTTTTGTTATATCTAATAAATTATTATTTTCGTGGAATGTTGGAAAACAAGATGACATCTCATTTAAAACAAAGATTCTAGAATAGTTAGTCAACAATTTCCAAATATTTACCATCAATATAGTAATTAAAAAAATGAAAAAACGAAACTTGAAATTTTGAAATAACAAGAATAAGGAGGAAGCTTTTATATTTTCAAATAAGTTCTGAAATTTTGAATTTCTTTTTGATAAAATATAAACTAAAAATTAAAATTTACTAGCATCTATTTAGCATGGTTATGAACTAAATAAACATAAGCTTTCTCTGTTTTCTAGATTCGATTCATGTGCTAGAATTAAAGCTGCCTTTTGAAGTATTAGCTCCTTTAAAATATATGAAAATAAATATAAGTTGATTTACTATTCTTGGCCTTAAAATATTTTTTATAAAATAGCATTTTGATGTTAATGTATATCAGATGGAACATAAAATAGGCAATAATCACTATGATGTTAAATAAAAAAAATGCATTAAAATATATTATTTTGTTTTCCATCTGAAATGTCATTTGACAACACAGTATCACCATATCATCAAGGCAAAAAGATTGAAGTAGCTGTAAAAAAGTCCTATGTATAAAAAATATCTATGTAAAAACAAAGCAAAAACTACCATTTTGTGCCAACAGTAACTGGAAAATATATTTTTTCATTTAGAGAATTACATTTTTTTCTCTCTATTCTAGGCCAAAATAAATTTTATCTGTGATGTTTTGCAAGAAAATTAGTCGGTGCCATTTTTAATATTAAACGTTATTTTTAGAACAACATGTAGTGTAGTGTAGGTGAAAACACATGTTATGAAAGGATATAAGTTCTTAAATGTTTGTAATTTTTTTGCCCTTTTTTATAGCTGCTATTTTTTTCTAATTTTAGAATGAGAGAATGGGGTAAAAGTCGAAAACATTTTTATAAATTTTACGAAAATGAACATGTCCCGTAAATAGTTTTATTTTTGTCTCTTTTAGAAAAGGTATTCATGAAATCTTCGGCAAATAGTTTGGAACAGAAAAAATATTCATGTTTATTTGAAATATTCAGGTATGTTTTCGAAAATAGATTTGGTTTGAGTTGGTATGGATTTTATTTTGCTATGGTTAAATGTAAACAGTTCAGAAAATTAGACCAGAAAAATGTTTTTCTAGTTTAGAAATTTAAAATTAAAAAGAAATTTCTGTAAAGATTTGCAGTTTTTAAAAATTCATTTTCTCATTCAATTTTTAATTCAACTTAAATTGTTTTAAAGAGTATTCTAATTGAATATAATAGATTTAAGCATTTAATTTTGAATATCTAAATTAATTTCGGCGGAAAAAATATATCCTCGAAAATATGTGTTTCTTAAGAAAATATCCAAATTTTTCACTTTAAATATTTTTTAAAAATTTTCATCAATATTTTTAAAAATCGATGCTTGTTTCAATTAGGATGATATGTCTGAATTTACGAAAAAAACCTTCGAATTATTTCAAAAAATTACGTTACATATGACTTTTAACATTTTATAGTAGACATGATTTCGACATGAAACTGAGAAAAACGGATTTAAAGAATTAAACATAGAAATAGTATAATTAAACAGTGTAATTTTTATTAACAATGGCCAAGTATTTTTATGCGAGCAAATAATAATTTTATAACATTTGTTTCCTGAGTTAATAATTGTTCTAATCTAACTTAGATATAATTAGAAAAAATAATTGAGAAATTAAAATTCGTTTTATTAAGTTTAATGTTTTTATAGTCAAATTATTTAGGAAATCATTTATTTCCTCAAATGCTTGTTAATGCCCAATACTAATTATAAACTATTTAAATAAAATATAATTTGAAAAAAAAAACTGTTTGAAATAAGCAACGACACTAGAAAAACGAATTAAATAAAATGGGTTGTTGTTGCTGTTTCCGATGGCACTTGCCATAGGCAAGCCCGCTGATTTGAAATCAACAATTTTAAGCCGAAAGAGAACGTCTCTTATTTTAGTAGCGCCAACTAGGGCCAAGAGTACGACTTTGCTACTCACGCATCACATTCGATTGCACCTCCCCTTTTTAAAGGGGGGCGCATTCACACATCTCACAGATAGAACAAATGAAGGACAACCATGCCCGAAGCGGGACTCGAACCCGGGACGCCCAGATCACGGGGAAGACGCGCTACCCCTATGCCAGGAAGCCGGCATAAAATGGGTTAAAAAACATATATAAAAACTTTTTAATCATTACTTATTATATCAAATAAACTATATTGCAAAAGGCGACTGTAAAATTTGCCTTGTTAAAGTTAAAATTTCTGTTAAAATGTTCTCATTAATTTCGGTTTCACTAGTAAATTTGACCAATATTTTGAAACCTTTTGCTTGAGAAGTTTGATTTGCAGGGTCTGCACCACTTACCATTTATTGCAAAATAATGTCTCTTTCGGTGAACTCGTGACATTTACAAATCTATGAGAATTAAAGTAAGGAATAAATTATGCGCAATTTTGAAAGAGTTAATTTTTTTTTCAAAAATGGTCTAAACTTGATGCCACATAAATTAAAATCGAAAGACTAGTGAAATTGTCAAAATTTAAAAACAAGCAATGTGTAAACAACATTTTCAAAAAAGTGCTTTACTTTATTTTTATTCACAAGATGTGGTGGCTTACCCTTGAAAACGTAAAATAAAATTGTGAAAGAGGACGTGACCCATGATAACACATTTCTCGAAATGTATCTTGCAAAGAATATTTGTTCTATACTTTTAAAATTTCAGAGAATTTAGACAATTTTTTTAACAAATTTTTAGACAAAATTCAAAAATTGACATATTTATCGATTTTAGAGTACTAGGTCCTCTTAATAATACAAATGGAATTGAAATAAGATAGAGGTTTTTAAAAATATGTATTCATTCCGATAAAAAGTTGCCATAAATGATATTTTTGCTTATGCTTAAGATTAAATCACAAAAAATTTTCATTGTAAATATATCTAAGTTTCAATTAACTTTGACTATGATAAAACATTTTTCAAGATTTTGACTTCAATTAGTCTGTTTTTGTGTTTATCATTGTTTTTAAATATACAAATATGTTTATTTATGTATAAAATAGAAATCAGAAAAATTTTCTTTTACAGAATGATTCGAGAAATAACTATTCTTTAAATATTAATTTGGATTAAAACTTTTTTTTTGTCGTTTGGAAGTTAAATAAAAAAAAGCGTTTTAAATCCATTGAATTGATTTAAAATAATAATGAATAATCCTTGATAGATATTTTTTTAGAGAGAATAAGAAAAAAAGATTTTTCACACTTTTTTTAAAACTTTAACTATATTAATCAGATAGTTGTTAAAATTTTGTTTTTAGAATATCCGAAAAATAAAGAACGTGCAAAAATTATTTTTCAGTAATTTATGATCGTGTAAGTCAAAGAAAGAAGGAACATTTTAAATTAAAGTAGAAATAAAAATAAAGTTTTAAATTAATGAAAATAATGATAATTAATGAGAAAATCATAATAATGAATGAAAATTATTTATAAAGACAAAAGCATTGGAATAATATTTTAAGAAATGCAGGAAAGCAAATAAAGATTATATAATTTTTATTTTTATTTTCATCAAATGACTTTTTAGCGTTTAAAAATTTAAAACGCCAATAATTAGATTCAATACGTGATTTATAACTATTTTATTTTTGTTTTAATTTTCAAAGAAACGGTTCATTTTTATTTTCTAAAAATAAAAATAGCACTCATCAATCAAAACTATCATCTATCACTTAAAAAATAACATATCATTGAAAAAAATACCAAAAATGATCCAAAAAACTTCACAATTTTTCTAATTTAATTTAATCTAAAAGTCACCCTAAAAGTTTCAAATATTGAACTAATAAAAGAAAAAGGGAATATAAACTTGATACCATTATTCAAAAGATTCTATGACTTAAAAAATAACATATCATTGAAAAATACCGAAAATGATCGAAAAAATTTCGGCACTTCAGTTCTAATTTAATCAATCTAAAGGTCACCCTAGAGGTTTCAAATCTTGATAAAATGAAAAAAAGAATATAAACTTGGTACCATTATTCAAAAAATTTTTTTCCCTCCAAAGGTCAAGCAAACGCATATATAAAGCATCACAGTCACGGGTATAGTTAACTTTCTGGTAGAAACAAATCTGAAAGAGCGTGTTGGTCCATCTGAAGTGCAATGAAATGCCTAAAGGATTAGAAAAGACCTCTCCAGAAACCGATTTGGAAAATGGATCTATCATGGATGGTTCTATTTTAGTAATAAAAAGAAACAGGAAATATTAGAACCATGAGAGGACGTATTTATCCTTTGAGAAACGAAATTACATTGCAGTATTGAATAGCAGCGAAATGAAATAAGGTCTATTGTGTGGTCATGAATTTTGAGAAAAATGAGATCTATCGTCAATAACAGTTCCTTTTTGCAATTTGGTTGACGAAAATATGCTTTTCTTTTGATTATTTAGTTTCTGAAAACAGATTGTTGAATTCCCAACCCAAATGATTTGTATAATGGAATTTATTACTTTTTTTTCGTATTTACTTTAATTAGAAATGATATTAGCAGGGATCAATAAAAAGTGGAGAAATAAAATCAATAAAAAGTGGAAGAAAGTGGAGAAATTCTGTCAACCTAAGAGAATTTGGCAATAGTAATTTAATAATTTTTCACGAACAGCTTTCAATATTCATTAATGTTGGGTTACTAATAGTTCTCTTTTGTTTGATCAGTTTACTTAAACATTTTTTTCCTTCAAAATTCATTTTTTGACCATATAGCGGATAATTTCGGGCATTTTAATTCTTATATTAATGTCTTTTTTTTGTTACGCAGCTTGTTTTATAAATATGATTTGAAAAAAACTTTCTTTGCAAAATTATTTGCTTAAAATAACTTTATTATCTTTTGTATTTTTAATTAAAAAAAAGATACAACTTTATAACGAATCCTTGTACATGTTTTTTTTATCCTTTTGAATATTAGATATTTCAATTATATTAATATTATTAATATCCTTGTTGTATTTTATTCTGTAGGTAATTAGTATATCTTAATTTCTGAATATCATTTACATAATATTGATAAGTAAATATTTTTAAAAATTGAATTATGTGGTGGTATGTAGTTTATTATGATTTGTGCAGGTAGCAACAGGACGAATGTTGTTGGAAACATTTCTTTAATAATCACATTCACACACTTAAACATACACTAACACAAAGACAAGACATTCACGCCCGCGGCTTCACAGTTCAACATCACATCTCATTCTAATTACAATCGCAATGCATTATGGGATGACATATGGGATGGCCTAATCAGGTATCGCCATCTAGTATCCAAAAGAGACGATAAGTGTAATGCAACTGCTACAATTATTTAAAAATTATTAAAAAATTTTTAATTTGGGAATATTTCGAAAATTTCAATTTTTTTTTAACTTGATTAATTTTTTTAGTGATTATCAAATCTACGATGTTTTAGTATTTATCGATGGAGAGAATAAAGCTTATTTTTATATCTCAAAAAATTAAAAAAAAAATATTTGAAATTATATTTTAGATGACAATTTACATAAATCAAATAATTTTTGATATTTACTTGTAGGCTTAACACTTAAATAAGTTCAGTGATTGTCAGCTGTGATAGTTAAAAAATTCTTTACCAGTTTGGATTGCATAAAATAACTTAAAATTTATTAGATCTATCGATAAAAACTGTTTGATCTGATTTGATAAAAATTGTTTCAGTAACAACTGATGATACTCCAAATATGGTGGGCAAGGGGAAAAAAAAGGTTTCATTACTTTATTTCAAAGATATGTAGGACATTCGATTCTTGAATTCCACTGCATTATTCACCAACAAGCCTTGTGTACTAAGAGTGGTTTAACATCTCTTGTTAAGGTTATTGCGTTAGTGACGAAAATAGTCAACCTCATATCGTAGCAGGCTTTAAATAAGCGAAAGTTTGAGGCTTTGTTGGATGAAGTCAACTAGCATGTTTGTTGGTTGAGCCGCGGGAACGTACTTCAAAGATTTGTTGACTGTTTGGAAGAAATCAGACTGTCTCTGCAAAATGAGGGGAAATTAGAACAATACCCACAGTTGTTGGATGTTATGTGGCTTTGAAATTTGATGTTTTTTACAGACATGTGCCAATATTTCAATGAATTGAACATAAAGTCTCAAGGCACAAAAAAAAAACAATTATCGTCATGATGGATCTCATTCGCGATTTGATGCTTAATTGCATGTTTTCAGAAAAGATATTATTACAAGAAACTACCAATACTTTCCGAACTTGAAAAATAATACCAAAGATTTAGATGTACATGAGAAACCAGACGAAGAAAAAGTTATTGGGTAATTTATTTCTGTAATCGATTCTTCAATCAAGGAATTTTCATCGAGATTTTCACAATTCAAAGAATTATTGGAAACGCTCAAATTTATTATGTACCCTCAAGTGACTTCATATGATAAACAGAACTTGTCCCAATTCTATTGGTTGGAAATTGAAGAATTTGAAATGCAACTGATTGATTTCCAGTCTAGTTCAATATGGATTCAAAAATTTATTGAAAGAAGGAAAAAGTTGGAATTGATTGAAACAGAAAGATTAACAAGCAATATAAATAAAAATGACAGAAACAAAATTTTGGAAACATGGAATTCGATTCCAGACACATTTAACTGTTTGAAATAGCCGACTCATGCTATTTTAACCATATTTTTTTTTATCTACCTATACCTGCGAGTCATTATTTTCAGAGATGAATAACATTAAAGACTCGCTTAGAAACCGTTTGGCAGATGGCTCCAATTCAGCGTGCATTCTGCTGAAAGTAACATCTTACAACCCTAATATAAATTATTTGTCATCGAATCTACAACAACACAAGTCACACTAATGTTACTTTAGTTTGAATTATACGAATAACTAAAATATTTACTACTGTATAAGGCTAAATGTATTTTTTCTTAGTAAATAAAGAATTTTGAGTTGTTAGTACTGAATTTTATTATTTTCCAATAATCACGTCAAAATTATTTGATGGCACGTCTATACCTCATTAAACATTTCTTTAGAAAAAATGGTTCGTTGATCCATAAAGGTTCGCCATCCCTGACCTAGATACTAATCTAACTATTTGGTTTCTAATATACCATAACCTAATTAGGAAATTAACAGCTGAAAACAATCCTATAAGTAAAACTTTTATATCTTTGCTCTTCATATTCCTTTCCAGTTGACAGAGCTTAAAGTCTTTATTTCTGGAATGAATACTACATCATAATGCCAAGGCTTAATTTAGAAAGATTAAGTGGCTTTTAATATGAATATCTTTACAGCGGTGTAAACGTTTACCTCGTTTACACCTCTCTAACTCTCATTATTGTGACGCCTAACTGCATAGAGAAAGTGTATGAGGCAGGAAGACTATATATATATATATATATATATATATATATATATATATATATATATATAATATAGGGGCTACTGCATAGATATTGTCCTTGTGACCAAGAGAAGTCACACAGAACAACTATGTATGTTTACAAATTTTTGAAGTTCCGTCTACATTATTCGTTAATCTTATCGATAAATTCTTTTTCATTAAATAGTTATAGCCGTTTGTAATTGATATATTTATTTTGTATTACCCTGCATTTATATAATGATTTCCCAGACAATATCAGGAGACTTTAACCAATAAAACATAGGCAACTTATATAACGTCCCACTATATTAAAACCACAAAAACTCTCACAAAACAGACGGCCAAAATTATATCTGTGCACAACTTCTCTCTCTCTAAACATATGTATTAACTGAGCACTAAATATCTTCAAACCGTTCAAATTTGAATTCAAACTATCAGAAATGGATTCACTTCAATTTCTAGTCGGCCTAACATTTATCAAAGCAACTATGCATATAGAAATCCTAAACCGTTTAAAACAAGAACTATAAATTCAACACACGATAAGAAATCGAAATTGAAATATTACTCCGTTTATTATATACTAGCCGCCTTTGGCGACCAGCCGGTTCGCCAGTATTACCGCTCACTACAATTTTCAATTAAATATTTTAAGTAACTGGTCTCTTAATAGATTCTCAAACAAAACATTTTTAATCTTCAAATTTTGATAGTCATACCAAACTTATACTGTTGTTTAGATCGTTTCGTTCAATTTACTATATATATTTTGCTAATTTGTTGTCATTTCCGGCAAAACATCAACTTTAATTTAAATTGTAAATGATGAAATTGCAATTAATATTAAGATATTTTTTAATAAAACCAAGCGTTTTATTTTATTTATCATCTTTATTGTTATTTATTAATTATTATTATTATTGAATGTGAGTATTGCAAACAGAATCGCTCGGTATTTAAGTCTTATGTGAACTACAAAATATTTTTCATCATTTATGTAATATCTCAAAGAATAATTCAACAAAAATTTCTGAGATTCAGCATAAAATTCAGCTTTCAGTTTTACTTTCAAAAGGATTGAAATGAAATCAATAATAATATTTTGTTCCGGCCTATAAATATATTTCAAAAATTATGAAGTCTAAATTTAATGCAGTAAGGTATCATATTCTGAGAAATATTCTGGACACACCAAATTTTAAATAAATGAATGAATGTTTCTATTTTCCACGATCAACTAAGACTTATTTATGAAGTTTTGAATGTTAAAAATTTAGAAAAACTCAACATTTTCATAATCTTAGGTTAATTAATCTTGAGAAACCTTGCGCTGATTCACGTATTTACTTTGAAACGATCGATGGAAAATCTAAAATTATCCTTTTTTTTTTATTGAATAGTGATATTGAAATTTTCATAAATCAGTCAGTGTAAGTGATTGATTCAGTTGATTGGAAATTAACTCTTTTTATCTAAAATATTAGTGTTTCAAGAACATTTTGTTATTCGTAATTTCCACAGCAGAAGCTTAATGCAAAATCAAAATATCGTTATTCATTAGAGCATTTATTAAATCAAGTTACATAAAATATAATCATTTTCCATTTAGACCATTTTAGCAGATCTGTGACGTACTAAAGGTTTAAAAATCAGCTGTGTGGCCCTGATTTGGATGGATATCCTGTTCATATTAAACAAAACTTGCCTTAAAATATAAGTGATTTATTGGATTAATAATATAGAGTGTAAAAGATCATAAAATAATTTTTCTTGAATTTATTTTTTAGAAAAAATAATATTTCATATATGTTTCCTTTCCTACAGTCACGTGCCGAAAATTATATTTTTGCAGATTTTATTTCCAAAAAGATTTAATTTATTTTTAGTTGGAGCTTTAATCAATGTGATGGCAACACTTTGAAAAAAGCTAATTTTTTCCCATGAATGCGAAACGTGCTTAATTTGAATTTTTGACGAAAAAAATTATTGAAAAACATAGTTAAAATATTTATTTAAAAATTCATTAAAAATAGAAATTTAATTTTAAGATTAAAACACTGGTATCATTTAAAAGATAAATTTTTGATCTTTAACTTCATGTAAAAATTTTTTTTGTGCGGTAATATTTTCGGAAGTTATAGCAGAAACACGTCAAAATGTCGCTTAATTTTTAAATAAATAAAATTCTATTTAAAAATTCGAAAAAATAACCCCTAGCTGCACATTCCCGGCCTCCAAGGTATACACGTGCCAAATTTGGTAGCTGTAGGTTGAATGGTCTGGCCTGTAGAGCGCCAACACACACACGCACGCACGCACACACACACACACACACTTTGTGCTTTATTATAAGTATAGATATAAAAAACGGCTTAACGCAGCCCACATTATATACAAATATTAGAAGACTCAACTTTGTTATAATTAAACTAAAAATTCTTTGTTCTCTAACTTAAACTAAAAAAATGGAATATTTTCCGCCTACACAAAAATTATATTATTATATACAAAAATACCACTTTCATACAATGAATTGAATCATTATAACATAACTTTCAATGAAAAAGCAAGACCCCCCCCCAGAAAAAAAAGGTGAACTGAAACATATAAACAAACATTTTCTCTAATAATAGATAAAATAACCAAAAGTACTCACTCCAACAAGAAAACAACAATTCCAAAAGAAATGTTTCTTCAAATGGACAGAGGAGGAGAAGACAAGATTATAATAACATAAGGAAATTACACCATTTTATAGTGGTGTAATTTCCTGACAGAAGTTAATTTTTACCTGATGCGTAAATAAAACAAATTTCCTCTATAATAGGAAATTTTAAAGAAATTATTAGGTTATTTTCATAAATTGATGTAACGGCATTGATGTAACGCGATAATTCAAATTGCTCCAGCATTAGTTGCCTCTATCTGTTTGACTAAAAAGAATTTAAGAAAACGTCTATTTCTTAGTAAAAATCTTACTGTATTATATTCAATGGACTTGTGTAAGAATTAAAAGAAAATAATGATTTTACGTCCACTTTGCACAATACTGTGTAGATTTTATTTTATTATCGTGATATCAAAACTAATATTTATTGCTTAGATTTGAAAAATACAATGTTCAATCTTTTATGCATCTCTTTTAATAGATACACAAGATACTGCAAAACAATTAAAATATCGAAAAATTAGGAAAATAAAAGTGTAATAAAGCAGATGCACGTCAAGAAAAGGATAGAAATTGAATGAATTATAAAATAAGCCAAGGAAATAATTTTATGCTGGAATGTGTGCACGGGTAAGTACATTTAAATAGTCTACGAATCCAGTGGAATAAAATATGTATGTGTCGAAGATATACTTTCGTCAAGTTTTAGAGACTTCATATCCAAAAAATTCTTTAAAACTCTGAATGAATTAGGAATATCCACATCTGAAAATGTTTGAATTCTTAGCATATTTTAAAAACTATTTATTGTTTTTTTTTTAGTTTTTCCAGGCCCAAAACATTTTGCATGTACTCTTTAGAAATTTTTTTGTTACGAAAACATTTTATTATCACAATTATTCAGCATTCAAGGCATTTTCAAATATGAATTAAATTAGGTAAATGCACTAATCTACTAAGAATTCCATTAAAAATTTCAAATAAATATATGGAAACTAGAAATTCAGAATTGATTAGAAATAATTTGGCTTTCGAATAATAGAATTATAGAAGTATTCATAATGAATTTTTTAGAAACTTGAGTGAAACTAGATAATTATTATAAAAAATTATCTAATGGCAAAAAATTGGAAAATTATTTTTTTCCGGTTCATTTTAAGTATACTTTGAAGATTAAAAAGGAAAAAGTAGAAAATTATTCTTGAAAAGTTAAACAACTTTAACATAATAAAACAAAAATACGTCATTGTTCGAAAGGAATGGGATAACATTTCATGGATCATTGTCTACCTCTAATTTAGTTGGGTAAATTAATTAAAGAATGCTATGTCAATGATTAAATTGTTTGATAAAAGTAGTAGGAATTATATATTTAAAGGATGCTTTCCCTAAAGGAAAAGAAACTTTTTTGCCCTTTCACTGTTTTTATTGGAAGTTTTCCACTTCTCTAACTTCTTAGATTATATCCACTGTTTATGGTGCTGTGGTGCGTTAGATAATCATTAATGGTTTATTTTTCTGTGATGATCTATAATAATTAAAAAGTCACTGTCGTCGTTGAAATTTCGAAATGAACTTTAACCATAATTCAGTTTTGGAATATTGTCAGTGTTTTTGATATCACTCTTTAATACATATCTTATAATTCTACTTTTGAAACTTCAACATCATGATGCAGAATCAGTACAGGAAGTATTAAGGAATATTATAAAAAATTTTTCAAGGAAATTATTATGCTTCAAATTATGCAAGATTAAGGCTGAATTGTTACCGTTATGCAAAAATATGAATAGAAATAATTTCCTCAAAATGCAATTATTTTTTTGAAAATATTATTTATATTCCCTATAAACAGGGAATACTTTTAGAAAAAGAGAAAAGACATGATTGGGATGACGAAAAAAAGAATGAAAGAAGTTAAATTATTATAAGAGGTAAATATAATTTACCAAAAGTAAAATATCATTTTAAATTTTATCCTGGGCAGCCATCTTTTCCTGTTGAAGTTGTAGCAGAAATACCCTAGATTGAGTTGCAAACTCACATACAGTTTTATAAGAACTAGAAGTGCGAATTGTAAAATGTGCAAAATTCTGTGTTCTTTTTTTTATTTCTTTACCGGTTTCATCTTAAATAGATGCTTCCAATGGATAATCATTAATTAAAGCTGGATTTTTCTAATCAGTTCTCATTCCAGTATGATGCTAATGACAACTGTATTTGCGCACTTTATTGATTGACAAGGCATATTTATTGTTGATTAGTCAATCTGAAGAAATGCTTCTTACGTCGAGCATTCAAGTCAAATGTAAATTCAGGCCACCTTGATTTGGTAGCAGCTCCATTATACGATGCGAAAATTACAGTGTAGTGCGAGATAATTAAAAGAAAAAGAAATATTCTAACTGGCTTTCATAAAAATTATTATTTTTTTTTTCCTTTTACATTCTTGCCAAAAGAAAGGTCTTCCCTTGGTCCGAATTTTTTCGACCTTAGTTTCTCTCAGCCGACTAACACGTATAGTAACGAGGGATAATTTCTAATAAATTTTTTCGGGTTTACACCAAATAAATTTTCTTTGTGACATCATGTGGATGCAAGATGGTGCTGAATTTCATGTAAGGCCTTTATCAAATTTTTGCTAAAGCAGCACGATAATGAAAGAGTTATTTTCTGCCATTTGATGCTGCTGTACCACCAAGCTCGCTCAATAGATTTCTGTGTATAAAATTACTTGAAAACAAAAATGCATGCATTTAAAGCAGAAATTATGTTTCGTTTGAAAGATGGCATCCATTGTAAGATTCAACAGATTTCTTTTCACATGGTATATGTGCAGGAGTAACTAAGCATCCCCGGGCCTTGCAAATCATCATCCGGTATGGAGATGGACATGTCGAAATTTTGTCATCGTCTTTTATTAGCACCACCATATAGTTAGTAAAATTTCATTTCCATTTGAAGTTTTGTACTGTGAGGATAACATTTACGCAAAACTAAATAGATTTAGGTCTTTGAAAATTTTGTAACTTTTACTTTCTCATATACGTAGTAAACTGAAAGTGTAGTAATCGGCCAAAAATTCTAACTCGAGATTTTAACAAATCTCCACATTTTAGACCTAACTGAGTTCGAAAAACATATTTTTGAAAAATGTCCGTCTGTCTGTCTATGACAAAGATAACTTAAAACGTTGTGAACTAGACGGGTGAAATTTATACTGTCTTTACACAAAATTTGCAGATTTCTATTTGTAGATTATCTGTCCGACTGTTCGAATATAAGTTAATTCAACAAATACGAAACAAAGAGAACTATATAGATAAAATTCGATAAACAAATTTAAAATCAGTAGTGTAGACACCTATCTTGAACCAGATTCAATGAAAGGTTTTCCGTCTGTCGGTGTGTACTTTCAGAACATATAAACGCGGTAATTCAAAAACGCAATATGTTAAATAATTTTAATATGGTATTTTGTGACTAAAAGTGTAGCTTTTTAACAAACATTTTAAATCTATTGGGAAAATGCATCTGAAATGCAGATTCAATATTATTAGCCGCACGCCAGAGTTTAATCGCCGTATAACTCGTCAAGGATAATCCAATAGATTCAGTAAAAATAGTAAATTCCCGCCAAAGGTTACTATTTCCTAACAATTATACGCCAATGCCATGCAAGAATTTCTCTGGGATATCAACTTTATTAGAGAATAAGCGAGAAAGCTTTGGGGAAACCATTCCTGCTGTTTTTTCATTGCAACCGTTATAGTTAAAGTTTGATTATCGTTTTTCGCTATTGACTATTGTTATATTAAGCATATTTTTAGAGCTATTATTTTTGAGTGTATACCGTATAATACTTGTATTTAAAATCTTGTTCAGTTTCTTTGAATTGTATGTTCGAATATCTCGGAGGTCTTATAATTATCTTATTTTTTGAGAATTTTATCCAAAACTTTGAAATATTTTAAAATTTTCTCGCAGATTAATGAAAAGTATTAGCTGATGACAAAATATTCTTACTTATTTCTTTAAAAATTCTTCTACTTCGCGCCACATTACAAAGCGCTATGAAACCAAAGAATACTATTGTAGATTACAGAATTAAACGTAATTTGTAGATTCTAAAATATCGACAATTACGTGAAATTCAGATGTACTTTACATATTTCTTTAAAGTACTGAAGAAGAATTTGTATTTCCTTTATATCAAATGAAGTGTTTTAAATTTCCACAAAAAAAGTTGTAAAGAATATTCCATAGAATGATATAAATGTTTAATAACGTCTGGGCAGAATTGAACCTTAATTTTTTCTTTGGATTTCATTAAATATGCAGAAGAGTTACGGAAAACATTGCCGATGTGAAGTTATTTTAATGCAATATTTTCCAGTACAATATTTTGAAAGCAATAATAGCCTGCAGAATTCTTCTCCTGTATTATTCAAATTTCTTCTTTTTAAAAGAAAATATAATAATATTGTTTTCCTCAGACAATTTTCTGTGCCATTCGATTTATGTGCGAATATTTTACAAACGGGAAAATGTATATAATTGACGCTCTTTTTTGTTTGAAACAATATATTTTATTCATTCTTTTTCTAAGGTTTAGATGATTTTTATTTTCTTTCAGTTAAAATATATGAATTTCAAATCGGCCGAAAGAAAGGAAATTTTATTCATAAATTGTTATAGGTTGTTTTCAAATATATTTGAATATTATGTTCTGTTGGAATAAAAGAAAATGTAGATAATCTTGAATGTATTTATAAATGAATAATCTGTATCTTTAATTGCCTCGTCTGAATAAACTTTAATCGTGCAAATAAGGAACCGTTTAATTAAAAAGATTTGTACATATTCATTTCGCCATTCAAATCTATTATACTCTTTTTTGCTTTTTATACTGAAACTCATAAATCTAGCTTGTTACGTTTTTGATAGTACAAACAGATAGCTTTTAAAATATCACAAATGGATCACAAATATCTTTTAAAATATGATTGTCTCTGGTAAATAGCTTGTTTGACTTTCGAGAGTAAAAGAATTCATAGTATTTTGGGGTATTTTTGGCTGAGAAAAGGAAGAAATAAGCCTATTTGTTTATTTGGATATATATTTATTAGAAATAAATGTTTGTTACATTATCTCTTATTAATTTTATCAATTATATTAATTGCCAGCGTCCTGGAATAGGGGTAGCACGTCTTCCCCGTGATCTGAGTGTCCTGGCATAGGGGTAGCACGTCTTCCCCGTGATCTGAGTGTCCTGGCATAGGGGTAGCACGTCTTCCCCGTGATCTGAGCGTCCTGGGTTAGAGTCCCGGTTCGGGAATGGTTGCTCTTCATCTGTTCTATCTGTGAGATGCGTGAATGTGCCCCCCTGTAAAAAGGGACTGTGCAAGCGAATGTGATACGCGAGTAGCCTAGACGTACTCTTGGCCCTAGTTGGCGCTACTAAAAAACAAGAGATGTACCCTCGGCTTTAAATCGCTAACTTCGTCAGCGAGCTAGTCCATGACAAGTGCCATTAGAAACAACAACAATTATAATGATTTTTTTTCATTTCCAGTGCAAGTGAAGAAAAGAGTAACTAAAATTTAATGCACGAAATTTAATTGTTCTAAATTATATGTTTCAACGCATTAATGAAGCAGGAATCTTTTATTCCAACATACCAGATAAGTCGAAGACTTAGAAAAAGGTTGTAAAAAAGATGAAAATTTAGATTTTAATGCCTGCCAGTTTCAGAAAAAAGAAAAAAAAATGTCTATGTGCACCATAATAAACGATCGGATTGACATAAAAACGAAGAATTGCGAACACATTTTAAGACACAACTGGAAAACATACAATTTCTAAATTATTTTTTGTTGAGACAACTGTTGTCTGTTTCCGAAACTGGCAAAAACTGTTACCAATACTTTCTTCTTTATTTAAATGTATTTTTTTAAAGTTCATTTTAATTTTTCACAAATACACATTCGAATACCTTACCGCATTACCTATTTCATAAGGGAACTTCTCTGACATTACATAAGGACAAACGTAATCGAAAACATTTTTAACTTCGATTTCATTTTAATTTAATTCGCACGCGTCCCCAAGGCTTTCAAACATTCAATACAAACCAACCGGGCATGGATGTGAACTCCGTACTATTACTTAATAGATTTTCATTCCTTTCACCGTAGGCCAAACAAAAGAACAAGTGAAACGCTCACAGTCACGGGTACAGATAACCATCTGTTGGGAATGGAAACGAAAGAACGGATTGGTCCATCTGGAGCCCGATGAAATGCCTAATGGATTAGATGGCCTCTCCACAGACCGATTGGAAGAATGAATCTAATCTGGATGTTTCTACTTTAGTGACGAAAAGAAAATAATAAAAGAATGAGACGACGTATTAAAACCCTGATGAATGGAAGGGCTCTTGAGTACTGAATAGTAATACAATTTTACTGCAAAATAAGGCCTACTGTCTGGATGCAGTTTTTTAGAAGATTAAGTTTCTTCTTATCAATCCTTCTGTAGGTAATTTAATTGAACATGATTGGACTTTCTGCCAGACGTGACCTCTTTGAAAATCAAATATTGAATTTTTACGTAAAAGATTTATGGGCCTTTTCGAAATGGGCTTTCCATTTATGGGCTTGATGCAAAAGATTAATTAAGTCTTTTTTCACGAATTTATTTCAAAAAGATTGAAGAGCATGACCTTTATTTTGAAATGGAATTCAACATATATATTTCAATATTGATGTCTTTTTATTTCAAAAAGATGCATAATTATTAAAAAAAACGATGGCTGATAAATAAAAATATGTATTTGGAAAGCAAAATATTGAATGTTTGAGCATCGCTCTTAGATGAAATTTTAGATTCACTCGACAAAAATAGTATTTAACTAAGTACCTTTTCAAAATTTGAAAAGATAATATTTACACCAGATCATTTCTTTTTTAATATTTAATGAATCAAATTAAATATATTAAACTATAACTTCATAGCTGATATTTGCAGGCGTCCTGGACTAGGGGTAGCGCGTCTTCCCCATGGTCTAGGAGTTCCGGGTTCGAGTCGTGGTTCGGCCATGGTTGTCTTTTTCCTTGTGCTCTCTCTGTGAGGTGCGTGAATGAGCCCCCCTGTAAAAAGGGGTTGTGCAAGCGAGTGTGTGTGTGCTATCTTCATTTGAGCTAGAAGTCAGACTTCTGCCCTCGGGTACTCAGGGGTCTTTACTCTCAGAAGCTACTGCGCAAAAAATTGGTATAAAAATAGTCACACGACAAAAAAAAAAAAAGCTGATATTTAAAACATTATATGAAGATGTCTACTGTTTGGTGATGAACATTTTTAACAAATTCTGCATATTATTTCATTTGGTAAATTAACACTGAAAAGACGAATTAGAATAGTTATTATCTAATTTTTAATAATCTAGACAAGTGAGATGAAGTAATTCAGAAGAAAAATAGAAATATAAGGCTAAAAAAATCTATACTATAAATTTAGCTTCATTTTAATATCGTGCTAGGTTATAGATAAAAACCTGAGTTTCAATTTATGTGTAAATTATTTAATAAGAAAACCAGAACACCATTGATTAAAAACATGATAAGTCAATGACTTTATATTTCTTTCATTCCAGCTCAGTAAAAATGAAAAGATGTAAAGAAATGGCAGATGTAAAGAAGGTGGAATGAAAACTTTAGATTTCTAAGGATAAGGAAACCAGAATTTTGCTTTAGCTTTAGTTATATTAACGTCCCATTCGGAGCAACACTTGGGCTATTTTGGGACGGACCTCGTAATTTTGAACCGCGGTCAGATGACGAGGACGACACCTGAGCTGGCACCTCCCTCTCCACACCACACCACACCAGCGGGAGGACGTTTGGTCAGGACGGATTTAACGTGCAACAGACCCCCTTACATGACGGTTCTTCGGTGGAATCGGATTTCGAACCTGAAACCCACCGGTTCCGTAGCCGAGACCTTACCGCCAGGCCACCGCGGGCCACCAGAATTTTGAATAAGATAAACTTTCTTAAAATTAGAAACGAATAAGTTTGAAACCGGTTTTCGCCATTCATTCGAAAATTATATCTAGCCGTTTAAACTGAAGAATAATTCTCTTAAAAAACGGGGTTAGAACAAAAGCCATGATAATGAGATTTTAAAAATTAGTGGAAGCAAATCCATATTGCGAATTAGAATAATCAAAATTATCGAAAAAGATATCTTTAAAGGTATTAAGTAATAGTTAAACTAATACCCATGAAAATTAATTATTCAAAATGGCCTTCTTTTTTGAAACGTAATTTAAAATTAAATGTATTACTTTTGATATCTTTCATATTTATAATTCCTGTTTCGAATTCTTATACATTCCCTCTTAATTTTTTTTCAAAATGTAATCAAAATTGGTAAAAAATTCGGTCACCTTATAAACTCTGAATCAAAGATAATATCAATAAATCCGGATTTGGAAGACTCACTTTTTTCATGAGTAAAAATACTTGCTGCCACCGATAAATTCTCCCAAACTTGGCGATAATTTCATTCTATAATTTTCGAGAGTTTTCAAACTTGAATTGCAAGTAATTGCCATATTTACATATTCCAAATCATAACAGCATTGAATTATCCATTCACATATAATAGATATTGATTAAATATCTATTAATGAAAACGAAGAGATATGAATGATTGAAGAATTTTTTTTCGATGATTTAAAAACAGACGATTAAGAAATATTCCTTTATATCGGAGAAAATGGTGCTTCATTACTACACATTACTATTTGTAATTATATTATTAAAAATAGTAATCAGAATATTAATACTGCTGCATCATTAGAAGATCAATGTATGAAATTTATATTATTTTTTTTACGAATCGCTTTGTTTGTAAGACATAAGACTTGTCACGGTTTATGAATTTCATACGCTTGAGTAAATATATTCCACAGACAAAGTATACGAAGAGATGAGTTCAATAAGTTGTAAGCGAATCATGTTTTTAAGGTGTATGTACACGCTTGAAACTTCGAAAATCGTTCAAAATATCGAATATTATTTTACTGCTTAATAATGTTCTCTGATTTTTTTACCTTTCAAACGATACCAAGTTGTTGTCAATATTCGAAATATCATTATTTTTCTTGAGGTGCTTTTATTAAAATCTCTAGTTACGGTTTTTTAAAAACTCATTTTATGAAGAATGATATTTTTCCACTATGTTGTTTCATTCAAACAATCATAATTCAACAAGAAATTAACCAAATACAATTATTTATATATCAAAATAATCTGTATGAAATGTTTTGTGTCTCAATCAATGTTATATTTATAAAAATAAATTTTTAATAGCTATTTAAAAGATAAAATTATAGAAAAAATCTCGCTTTTTCTACTCATCGTTGATGAAAAAATTGTTAAAAAAAACTATATATTTTTATAACTTGATTGAGGCAGACAACATGAAGACTAATATTAGGCATAATTTCCAACTAGAATTGTGTATCTGTACAAACTAGAATTTAAGATATCATGTTTAAAAAAACAGGCTAATTAGGTCATTAAATGTTATTTAATTGATTAATAATTAGTGTAATATGGTTTTTTCTCACTGAAATGAATTTAAACATATATTAATGACCTACTGTAAAAAAAATGGATTTTTAAAGTTAATATTAAAAAAAATCTTCTAGTGTGTACGTACACCTTAAGTTACTTGTCAAGCTGATCGAACATTAACTGGATATATGTACCATTATTATAATACACTCATTAAATTAACACGAAATCAGACACATTTTAGATTTGATCTTTGGGGAATTGTTGTAGAATTAAAGATCATTCAAAATTTGGAAATTACTGAATCTCAAGTGTGTAATATTGTGAACCATTTTATAATATACTTGAATGAATCTCATATCATCTGATGTATTCTGAATCGATTTACAATTTCTTATCAATACTATTTGAATCTATATTTCAGATACAGTATAAAAAAATTTAAATTTGCCAAATTAGAACAGTGACATTAAAGAAGGTTCATGAAGATAGAAACCGAATGAATGAAAGTTCTAATAATAAAGGGATTATACGATTGAACACGTTTATGGGTACATTTCAATTACTTACATGTAACAAAGATACAATATTTGTGTGTGTCTAGATTATCACCTTTCTCAACATTTAAGGCTTCGAATAAAACTAGCAAACGAAGAAAAAGAATCATTCCAAACGAAATGAATTTATCAGCAATGCCGATATCTGAAATGTTATAGATTCAAAGAGCTTTTTATTTAGAATATTTTTTTCACTTTTACGCAAAATACTTCTCATTACATCACTCGAACACTCATTGGAAAGAAGTATTTTTAAGAATTCAGTACTCAAATATGTAAAACATTTCCAAATAGGAAATAATACAGATAATAAACTGTAATATCTAATGAAACTCCACTGGAATCTTCTAATAAATATTTTTTAATTTCATTTTTGATAACATAAACTGAACTAGGACGGTTTACAAAGCATTACCCAATTCCCAGAAATTCGATGTAATAGGTTTTTTCTTTTCACTCATTTTGTTCGAAAAACACTTACAATGAAAGGAAAAAAATGGAACTGAGTAGATTGCTCCAGAAAAAGATAAGTATCACAAAAATATAAGTCCAACTTTGTTCCAAAAGAATTGTGAAGAATTCTTAGGTCCATTGTCCCCTTTCACTTCAGTTGGGCTAATTAACCGAAGAAGCACAGATCAATAGCTATTAAATTATTTGAAAAAATATTGGGAATTTTTGGAGACAAAGGATGTTTTCTCAGTCAGAAAAGAGATCATTTCTATTTTTAGTGCTGCTACTTTGTTTGTTTACGGTCTAAGTCTTAAAATGAATAAAAGAATTGTGCTTGGAAAAAAAAATGAACAGTAAAGAATTTTACTTAAACCTGAAGAAATAAAGAAACCATTGACCTCAGATTGTTCTTTCACTTAGTTTTCTTTACTTTGTCTACATTTAGAATCAGTCTAGGTACATTCCAAACGTAAATTTGTTACTTTTTTATGGTAAAAGAGCAAATAGGAAGATTTTTATAAAATTGAAAAAATCCGATAGTATTACAAATTCGTCATGAGCTAGATATTTTGTATATACAGTCTGATATGGTATATGGTAATGATATGTATATAATTGGAAGAGTTTATTAATAAATTTTGAAAAAATTAATGCAACTAATGTTAATTTTTTTGTTAATAGAAATTTTATTCTTAGAAATTTTTTAACTGATATAGCACATGCTTCCGAATTATTAATAAGTCATGAGTTTGATTGTAAAGAAAATTCATTTTGTTCTTTTGTTAGATTTTAAAAATGTTTCAAAATGTTTGTGCATTCTAAACTTTCTTTGGATATCCAAACTGTATCTATGTTCAGAAGACCGAAAAATTACGATTTATGATAAAATCATGGGACAAAAATAATTATAATAAAACACATACATATTTTCAGTGAAATTTCTTGATCCTTTTCTAATCAATTAAATAATTTCAAGGAAAAGCAAAGTCAATAAATAATTAAAAGTTTATCAACCTTGCAGCCTTTTCACAAATTTTTTCTGTGACATCTTCATACATATACAAATTACGTAAATTCAATTTTTAAGCAAAATTGCTTTTTCAAAAGCCCAAATGTCAAGATATCTATAAAAGTAATTATTCTTATTTTTGTAATTTTCTGCTAACATTTGATAAGCGAAGTATTTTCCCTCGAAACAGAATACATTTATGACCAGTTAAAATACTATTATTGTTGGAAAAAAATGACACAATGATCTGAGTATCATGCCTGAAATTCTGAGAAAAGTGAGGCAGCGTACCGATATTTTAAAATTTTTATACCCTGAATAGGCAAAACCAGAAGGAGAAAATTTGTGTTTACAAAAGAAAACATTGAACATACCGAAATCGGCGCTCTGCTTCTGATTTTCGATCTGTCTTTGTCTTGTAAATTGAAGATACTGACTCACAAGCAAAGATCTCGTTCCTGGAGACTTTTCATTCTTGCTTCCTTAATGTGGAAGAGCAGGTGGTAATAACTGAAATTCCTTTTGGAAGTGTATATAACTTTTGAACGCAATCTGAATTTAAAGGATTCAACATTCCCTTAAATTCTGTACTATTTTCCCTCATATCACAATAGTGTTCTAGCTTCATGTCGGACAAAACATTGAACATACCGAAATCGGCGCTTTGCTTCTGATTTTCGGTCTGTCTTTCTCTTGTAAATTGAAGACACTGACTCACAAGCAAAGATCTCGTTCCTGGAGACTTTTCATTCTTGCTTCCTTAATGTGGAAGAGCAGGTGGTAATAACTGAAATTCCTTTTGGAAGTGTATATAACTTTTGAATGCAATCTGAATTTAAAGGATTCTACATTCCCTTAAATTCTATACTATTTTCCCTCATATCACAATAACGTTCTAGCTCCTCTAAACGTTAAAACAGTTTATAATCAATCAATAATAAGTGTATATAACTTTTGAACGCAATC
>JAPMOR010054500.1:459111-481684 GCA_026543865.1 Argiope aurantia
TAAACATCCAAAGCAAAGTTACATAATTAAAAAAAATCTTATTTGGTGATATGGAAGAAAAAAGTAATTCATCAAAATATCTTTTAAATCATCCAACCCCAAAATATATTTTCTAAATATTATACATGTTCAGACTTTTCCAAAGCAATTCTTTAAAAACGTGTACTTTTCAAACAGGAAAAGAATAAGAGAAGAAGTGTTTATATTCTTTAAAAGTGGTATTATTTACTTTTTAAAAGTATACTAATAAAAGAAAATGATTAAGTTCTTCAATGACATATGTTATATGAAATGGAGCACTTAAAAGTAAAAAAAAAGTTAAAAAAAAGTGTTTAAATTTTCTTGTTTATTTATTTATTTGATAGTAACAGATTCACTATCAAATTTTAATCGTTAAAATATTTATAAACATCTCATTCTAACAGATAAAAGAGGATTCCTACAATTATAAATTTTCCTATACAGCAGAAAGAAAAAGAAAATTGACTTCCATTTACTTTTGTTCTCAATCGATTTACCTTTTTTTTAAAAAAAATTACTCGCTCCATAAAAAGGCTTTAGTTATAAAAATTATTTATTTAAAAAATAATGGATTATATTTTTAAAAATTTATTTGAATAGAAGAAATAAGGCAAATATGGGATACTAAATTTTAAATAACCAAGATAGAATTAAAATAAGTTTACATTCAAAATTCAAAAAGAAAGATAAAAGGAATCCGGCCCGAAGACTTTTTCAAGGGTCATCCTCAGGCAAGGATTCAAACCAGGGATTTTTTCTGTGAAGGGTCTGCCTCTCGTCCAACCAACTGACCCCTCGTGACTCGAAAATCCCAGAAAATTGAGGTTTTGGAGACAAAAATTAGTATCACAAGAATAAAATCAACTTAGAGCTAATTATTTAGATTTAAATATTGAAATTGATAATGGAAAAACTTTAATAGGTATTTTTGATAAAAGGGATGAATTTAACTTTAAAATAATAAAACTTAGTATCTACCATTCTAATTTACACTCTAAAATTTTCAAAAATTTGATTTTTTCACAATTTAACAGGATTAAAAAATATGCAATAATAAAAGTTCGTATATTTTAGCAACAAAAAATCTCATTAAAAACTTAACTATTAACGAATTCCCCCAAAACATTTGCAATATAGAGGTTTTGATAAGAGAAGGACTGTCTGACTTCCTCCGGTTTATTAGCTTTGAGTTATGACTCAACAGATGGCGCTTCAACTTTGATGACGTTACATTATGACAAATCATAGTAAGCATATATAACTATAAACGTGGAAAATTTAAATTTAGTTCAATTTAACGAAGTGCATTTGCACTAACAAGTTTATACCTCACATTGTTTTTTGGAATTATACTTTCAATTAGTAAGTACTTTGCTTTCTGGTTTCAATGATTTTGGTTCCTTTTTCATGGTATTTTGTGGCGTGATTTGCTGTGTTTTTATCTGGATTTTTTTAAAAATGATTTTATTCTTGTGATACTAATTTTTGTCTCCAAAACCTCAATTTTCTGGGATTTTCGGTTCACGAGGGGTTAGTTGGTTGGACGAGAGTCAGACCCTTCACAGAAAAAATCCCTGGTTTGAATCCTTGCCTGAGGGTGACCCTTGAAAAAGTCTTCGGGTCGGATTCATTTTATCTTTCTTTTTGAATTTTGAATGTAAACTTATTTTAATTCTATTTTGGTTAAGCTCATTTGTGTTTTAGTTGTAGCAGCATTAGCGCTCACTAAATACAATGTATATTTTATTATATAGATTCAGGAAATTTTATATAGACAATTTTCATATTGTTTATTTCTGAATTGATAGTTGCTTAAATTTTAAATACTGTTCTTGAATTAGATAAATTTTAAATCGCTCTCTAGCTTAAAATTTTTAATCTTGGTATTTTAGAATAATATTTTTTTTATAGAAAAATAAGTTTGTAACAGTATTCTTATTTCAATAAAACGATTTTTTTTTACTAAAATTAAATCACTAACAAAAATAATATGCCAAAATGTGATTATTAAGGAAAAAGGGAAATTTTGTTATATAAAAAGTTAGGTTGCAATTCATACGATCATAAACACATTATATATTCATAGAGTTCCTTATTGCAATCTGATCCAAAATGTACGTATGTTGTTATAGGAAATTTGAAGTTTAATCTCTTAGCAGCATAATTCTCATAATGTACTAGTTAATTTCTGAAAACTATAGATTTGAATTTTTTTCCTAAGAATTTTTACAAAATCGTCTTTATCTTGAAATGAGAACGTTTGAGTTGCTATAAATTTGCATCGAATAAATACTAAATTTTAATATAAAAATCATTTTACTAGAGTTTAAAAATAAGATTTTAAGAAATAATAATAATAGTATTCATTCTTTTTTTTTATCTCTAATGAAATCTTTTCTTTATTAAAGTATTTTATCTTTTATTAAAGCAATGCGCAAATCGCTTGGCATTATAATTTAATATTCTATTTTCTAAAGGCTGTGCCTATCCCTACCAAATTACATGAAGTAACGACAGTTAAAAATGCTTCTAATTGCTCAAAATTCACGGCTACACAACAGACCTTATTTCGTAGGAAGATTTTATAATTATTAAATATTGCAGTGTCTTTACATTACTCATTGAATATATCCTCTCGTGCTTTTATTATTTTCTTTTACTCACTGAAGTAGAAACATCCGTAATAGATTCATTCTTCCAATCGATCCGTGGAAAGGTCATCTAATTAATCCATTAGGTATTTCATCGCGCTCCAGTTGGACCAATCTTTTCTTTCGTCTTCATTCCCAATGATGAGTTATCTGTACCCGTGACTTTCAATGGTTCATCTGCGCATTTGCTTGACTCAAGAAGGAAGAAAAAAAAATCTATTAAGTAATGGTACCGGATTTCCATCCTTTTTGAAGGTGTGTACCCCTTAACTGTTTTATTTTCTTTACTATCTAATAAGATGACACCTTCTATTTTGGGAATATTTTCTTATTTTAATTCAAATAGAAATCGAATGAATACTTGACTTATCTATGTATTCGAAGTCAATTTTAATATTGAATTATAATTGTTATGAATGTTTTATTTTTTACTTACAACTATCAAATTCGATAAATCGATGCATGTATGGCATACGGCAAAACAGTTAAGCGGTTAATGGTTGAAATCTTTAGGGTTTCTTAGATTAAATTAAATTGGAACCAAAACTCAGGAATGATTCTGTTTTTTTCTTCTTCCGTTTCCTATTGTTTTGCAATGTTGAATTTTTTTTAATGTGGTAGGTAATAATAATTTTTTTTGATTATTCCTAAAAAAAAAAGAATAGTTTATTCGAAATGTGATAATAGAGACATTCGAATTCGAGATTTTAACGAATCTTCACATTTTAGACCTCCACGAGTTCGACAAACACATTTTTTGGAAATTGTTCGTTTATCTGTCTCTCTGTGATAAAGATAAATCAAACACGCTTTGAGCCAGATCAGATATTAAGTAAAATATGTCCAGAAGAAGTCCGTCTATTCGGCTGTACGAATATAAGTTAACACGATAAATAGAAAGCGAAGAGAGATAAATTAGATTCGGTGCGCATATTTCACATCTATAGTGAAGACAACTAATAATGTTTGAACCAAATCCATCTGTGGGTTGATTTTCTGTCGGTCTGTATTTCCAAAACATGTAAAAGCGATAATACAAAAACGTAATGACTTAAATATATCGAATTTGGTATGGAATTTTGTGACTACAAGTGCAGTTTTATGTTAAATCTTTGTTTCAATCCGTTGATAAAAATATGTCTACAGCTCAAATACTATTTTAGGATGCTATGAATGCATTATAAAAGTTAATTGCCAAATAACTACCCACGGATGACCCATAGATTCAGTAAATGCTAAACTGACGCAGTAAGTTAATATTTCTTCTAAAATTGTATTGTACTTCAGTGCCAAGTGAGGCATTCTCTTGAATGACAAGTTTATTGAAAAGTATACGAGAAAGCTTTGGAGAGACAACTCCCTCTGATTACTTTCTTGTATTTTTAACCTCAATACTTTGGTAAATCTCTATTTAGATTTTCTGTGGTGCAAAAAGCAAATTTTAATAATTATGTCTGTCGGGTTATGAAGGCAATAAACACAAACAGGTTAATTAGGTGCATAAAATTTGCCAAGTTGGTGAAATATTGTCAATCTGCGTTACGTTTAATAACAAATCTGTTACCGGCTTTATTATTTTTTGATTCATTTATTCACGAATGTGTAATTGCGAAAACGAAACACGTTAGACCTGTGAATTTTAAAATAAGAAGCTTAACCAATCCATAACAGTATATCAATATCTTTATGCCTAACTTATAAAACAATAGCTAGTTTAAATCCTCTTAAAATTCAATCTGAATGCAGTATATAAAAATGAATATTACCACAAAACATTTTAATATAGTTATTCAAAAGTGAAGTAATGAAAGCTAAACCAAACTTCGCAATAATAGGTACAAATTATAATAATTTATGAATATATTCATGACAATCGGCATTTCCCGATATTCTTGCAGAACATAACATGCTGCTATATATGTCTAGATGTAATGCACAAAACTTCCCCAATTTTTGCTTTTTTAACTGATCCAAAAAACACAATTTTTACTTAAAAAAATAAATGCGATTTAAACCTTAAGGAAATAATGCATAGAACATTATTTTCTTTCAAACGCAGAGAATTGAAAATGTATTTTCTCATACAAGCATATCCGAGGTCTAGAATTTTCTCAGTATCGCGAAGTTTTCATACATATATTGATGACACAGAAGACCATATGCGAAATATAATAACATTATATTTTCTATCGAAAAGCAGAACTTTAATACGAGAAAGATATTCTACAAACTATTACTTTCTTTCAAAATGTTTAGCGGGAAAATATTGCTTTCAAATACCTTCAAATCAGAAATATCTGCTGTAAAACTTTTACATTATTGTTCACCAAGTATAAAATGTAGGTTGAAACAGATAAAATAAATCTATTATATTTCGATATTAAAAATTGTTCTAATTTTTGTTTTTATTCGATACTAAAAGTTTTCTTTTGCTAAGAAAAATAAAAATTCTTTTTCAGTAGTTTAAAAGAAAATTTGAGATAGGCCAATATGTTGAGATAGATTACTAAATGACACATATTACGACAACTTATCTCAATATTCTAATATGTCATTCTTTCAATTTGAAAAAGAAAATGTATTCTGCATTGTTTAGTGGAGATAGAAGGCTGCGAAAGGTAATCAGCACTTTCAAGATAAATAATCCTGAGCACTTTTGCAAGATTTGTGCGCAGAAAAAGGGGGAATTTGAAAAGCTATTAAAATAACACAACTTTAAAATATATCGTGAATCGATGCAAAAATATTTCATTTGGAGAATCTTGGTCATCAAGTTATGCATTAAAGGTTTAATTTATATTAAACTAATATTTATACTGAATCAGCTAATTTCCAAAGGCAGCTAATTGCAAAATAATCATTCCACATTATTTATGAGATTTTTCAAATGTTTATTTCTGATTATGTATTGGATTTCACAAATGTCTTCGGTCCTATAATTACATAGTATTTCTACTAGCATTTTTTAGAATATACGTATATCGTACAAGAAAAACCAAATGCTTTTTTGTTTTCATTAATGAATTGCATAAAGGAAAATTAATCTCAAATTGCGTTAGGCGTGGAAGTAGGGGCATTTCTATGCATTTTACATACGCGCTGAAATCCAGATATGACAATCGCTATGCCACTGATCACAAAAAAAATTCGTAAGTAAAAAAAAAAAAAAAATCCTTTCGGCAAGCTGTAAGGCAAATGTAGATTTTTTTTTTTTTTACATCTACGTTACTATTTGGCAACATAAATTGTTGATGAAACGTACAAAATTAGGGCTTGAAAATCACTTTTCAGTCACTAACTTTCAGGATATTGCAGTTATATAGAAAATTATAGCGAAAAATGAAAAATTCTCCCCTTTCAATATTTCTACCATCTTTGAGCTAGATGGGCCATTTACGAAGTCGTCTGAGATTTCTACATTTCTAACAACGTATTCCAAACCAGTTGAAATTCAAAACACACACACACACACACACACACACACACACACACACGCGCGCGCGCGCGCGCTGTATAATATACACTGGTGTGCAAAACTTAAGCAAAAGGTATGTTTTTTGCCATAACTTCACTAGAAATCATCTGAGAGACATGAAATTCAGAAATGAGATACAGCATTTTGTTCTGAAAGAATGACGAAAGCATAGTTGCGCAGAAATGAATACAATGCATACAGTATGGAATCAAACAAAAAAAAGGCTTTATTGAACTCATAGTATCGTTACACATGATTGTCTGTCCAAGAGGAAGAACAGCAAGCAGATGTTCCTTAGTATGGGATATGCCCTCCCCTTACTGCAATGGTTGCTTCGCACCATCTACCCATACTCAACATCAGATTGTCCAACGGTTCTTGAGGTAAGAGTACCCATTCCTCAATCAGCATGTGTTTAAGTTGTCGGGTGTTCCAAGGAGGATGTAATCGTGCCGCAAGGTGTCTCCCCAAAGCATCCCACACATGTTCTATCGGATTTAAATCAGGGGAGCACGCCGGTCAATCAATTCGAGTGATATCTTCACTTTCCAGAAGCTCCTCAACAGCATGAGTCCTGTGTGGCCGTGCATTGTCATCCATAAAAACGAAGTCTGATCCAATGGCACCTCGGAACAGACAGACGCACATGGGGAAGGATCACCTCCTGACAATAGCGATCTCCAGTTACAGAACCTCTGTCGAAAACGTGGAGATCAGTCCGCCCGTTCATCATAATGCCTCCCCGGACGACAACTCCAGAACCACCGAAACGATACTATGTGTTCAATAAAGCCTTTTTTTGTTTGATTCCATACTGTATGCATTGTATTCATTTCTGCGCAACTATGCTTTCGTCATTCTTTCAGAACAAAATACTGTATCTCATTTCTGAATTTCATGTCTCTCAGATGATTTCTCGTGAAGTTATGGCAAAAAACATACCTGTTGCTTAAGTTTTCACACCAGTGTAATATAATGTAATATAATATAATATAAACTTTTGAACAAAAAGGGAGTCTTTCGAGAAAATTTCTTCACAATTTTGAATGTCCTATAGGAATTTACCTAGAATGTTCCCACAACCTTGGCTCATGACACTTTCTTAGATGTTAATCTTATGAGCGATGGGACGGAATGTTCCTATTCATCTAATTTTTAACCTCCTCACGGTCGTAATGTGCTGTTACAAAAACAATTTATTTCCTTTTATCAAAATATGCTACCGCTCTCCCCGGCGACCTTCAAGATCTTACACCCTTTCGGGTAGAAGGATCGTCATGGGGTAGACCAAGACCAATATATGTTATCTATAATTTTCTTCTATTCAAGCTATCCATAGCCCTCAAGCATTCCTCAGAAAAACGTGAAACTCGTGAAATGACTTTATAAAGAGATGGGGACAAATTTGTAAACTTTAGTTTCAGATATGATCACCAAAAGGCGTAGAGCAGTGAAAAATGCACATATGTTAAAAGAATTTCTAAATGATGCAGCCTTATAACAGCACAAATATTCGAGGAGGATACATTGATACATTTGATTAAGAGGACTTTACGGCCAATGATATATCCTCTATTGAACAACAACTTCTGCAGTACCTCTGAAGATACGTTTTCGCCTCTGCGGCTGAAAATGAACAGTAATCTTATTTCTTCCAACTTCATTATCCATTTCGGAGTTCTTTAATATTGAATAGATTTATTCGAAGACTTTCAAAGTCATTTCTGGAGATCAACTGATGAGAAATCTGTCTTTGAAGCACCATCTTTGTTAATTTGTTCAAAATAGCAAAATATTATTTCCTAAATTCAAGACCATTTTATATGGTGAGTAGACTGAAAATATAAATTTTCCGTAAATGTTTGGGCAAATTGAATAGGGACTATTTCTACGCATCTAAATTGGTTTGAATACGTCCATACTTAGAATTGCATTCAGAGCTCGTATTTTCTATTCACTTAATATTGGATGTCCGTGTATAGAACTAATATTTAAGAACATTAAAAAATTTCTGAATGTTTTTGCCTGTCTAAAAATCTTTAAAATATGAGGTTCGTGTGTGAAAGCGTGTATATTTTTAACTGCGCAGTCTATTTCTGCTCTATGTAACAGAAATGAGATCATTTCATGGAAATTTTGCTTCCGCCCGTGGTGCGCAATTCCTCGAGTTAATCTCATACAACAAAAATAAATCTAATTTCGATGCCTGCTGAATGCTTGAAGATTGACAATTATCTTCATCGTAATGGCTAAGGAATTCTTTGACAAAACATAATCCATTGTTGTCATCGCAAAATTCAAATAGTTCGAAACATTGTGACAAATGCTGAGATTAGGTAGATGCTTTAAAAATGCTTAAAAAAAAGACTTCAAAAACAATAATGTCAAAATATTGTTAAAAATGCATTCGGCTGGGATAGTCTGGTTGGTAGAGCATTGGAGTCGCAAATCTTAGGTTATGAGTTCGAACCTCGCCGGCCTTAGACTCTTCCTATGTGTGGTGGCTGGCGTACGTATAAATCTGTCGTGGCCACGTCGAGAGTAATACCACTGAGAGTCCTTGTTCAGAGGGGATCGTTCTCTGATTCAGGTCTAAATTACGTTTCTGTTGATGAGTGAAGGAAATGCATGAATGAAGTCCGCCCCGTAAAAAGGGTTGTGACAGGTGAGTAGCTAAGTCGTATTCTTGGCCCAAGTTGGCGGTACTATAAAAACAAGAGGCGGTCACTCGGCTGAAATCGCTGACATATAACTATCAGTGGGCTTGTTAAGTGCCGTAAATCACAACACACAAAATGCATTCATTCTATTTCTTGAAAACAAGATTTCTTTGATTCTAACTTTATTCAAAGAAAAAGGCCATACAGAAACAATCAGATTTTATATTTTTATTTACAATGAAGTTTTTTTAAAAAAAAGCCGAATATATATATATATATATATAATATTGCAATAGCTTTGCAAATATATAAATTTCATAGTAACAATTGACGAAAAGAATTATAAGCTTCATGAACTTTGTTTCCTATGTGCTGTATTTTACAAATAAAAGAAATTTTTTTCAAGCAGCGTCAGTTCTTTTCAATTTTTCAAGATACTAACTTCTGACTAATCTAGAATAGCGTATATTGTGATGTACTAAAATGACCAAATTTAAGTTCAGCTTTGATTTACAAAAAAAAAAAAAAAAAAAAAAAGTGTACAACGAACGAAAATTAGGGAACATATTTTTTCACAAACATCATGGGCTTTCGAAATTGACAAGTATTAATTGGAAATTTATTAAAATGTTTTTAAATACAAATGAACTTTATAGATATTGGGTATCTATTTTTTGTCTGTTTGTCTTTTATAATGCCCAAGATACATGCGACTGAGCTTTCATTCTCCTGAAGAAGTTACATTTCAACTGATATTTTCAAATTCATAAAAATTATCCAGTTGGCCTTTGAAACACAAACAAGAAATGCATCTTAGGAATTTACTTAGATGGATTCTAAATTTAGATCAAAGAATAAACATATTAATTGAATGGGCATTCTTATTGCTATTTTTTTTTATTTCGTTTCGTCATGTTTTATCTACTTTCATTTCCTTCATGTTCAGACTGATTTCCCCCTTGAAAATTTAGAACACGACCAAATGAAATGGCAACATAAAAAACAAAAGTGACTTTTGTTCCCTTTTTCTTTCGATCAATTTAATCTCTCTTGAATCGTCTTCCTTTGGCTAATTAGCCCAACTAAAGCAAAATGAAACGATGGTCTGAAGAATTTTGTCCGTTTCTTCCCGAACAAAGCGACCTAGAGACCTAGTTTGAAACCTTCAGTTACATGGTATCATCTCACTTCTTGAAATAAGGTTGAAGGCTATATTTAAGTTTATCATTTTAGTAGATCTTTTATATATTTAGAATATCTTTTAGACTTTGTTGCTCTTTAATATCCAAGAAATAACAGTTGAAATGACGAATGGAGTAAAAGAAAATAGCATTTAGTATCTCTACGAAGAAAGCGTCAAAAGTAAAAGGATGTGAGCGAGAGGAATTAATATGACAAACGAGGAATGAAATTTCCTCGGCGGAGATCTCAAGCTTTGACATACTCGCCACCCTAGAGGATGGATTGAAAGACCATTTGAAAGGATTTTTGATCCAATTTGCACTAGAAGCACGAGAAATAATTTAAAAGCCATTTTGTACTTCTACATAATATCTTTTCATCTTGGAGGGCATAGGAAACTTGCATTATAGCTTTTTTTATCAATTCAATTGTCGCTTTCTAGACTTACTCAAGATAAAGTAAAGTTCTGCTTGCTTGCTGTATGATTGGTAAAATAAAACTTATTGCAAAGTGCTTATCAACATTTTTTTAAATATTACAAATATTTTATAGAAATATTCATTTAAAAATGAATAAAGAAGCAAAAGAAATTTTGGAAAAATTCGATTACAAAGCAACTATTTCTGAAAATATTGAGGCTTGCAGTATTCTACACAGATCCGTCTTTTCTGCCCCTTGAGGAGTAGAGATTTGAGGCAGAATTTTCTGCCACTTTGTATACTTTTGAGGTAGAGATATTGAAAAAGAATTAGCTCCAAAAATATTGTATTTTAACATTTAATGCAAACAAACAAACACCCCCCCCCCCAGATTTAATCACATTTGACGTGTTGGATGAACAAATACAATCAGAAAAACATAATTTTTTAAAAAAAATTAGATATATTGCATCATTTAATGCGATTTTTTTCACTAATCTTATAACTAAGCCTGGACTATGACACACACACACACATGCACATGCATGCAGCACACACTATTGTTAGTAGAAATATTAATTATCTTGGTAATAATTTAATTCGATATTTCTATAAGAATCTATTGTAACAATTCTCATGACAAGATTTCAAAAATTTTCTGCAACCTATCATGGTCAGTAGGTTTCAAAATTATATAATAAATTTTTTCTTCTTAAGTGAACAAGTCATTAAAGTAGGATATATATATATATATATATATATATATATATATATATATATATATATATATATACTTAAGAAGCAAACATTTCATTTATCTACTTTCAAGTCCTTTGCGACAGAAGATACATAATTCAAACTGCATTATTCGAAATAGATTCATTAGATGTAGTATTTCAATAGGTAAGTTATAGCCTTATCATACTCGACAACTTCAGTTGCTTTCAGTTGAGAAGTTAGCTATGATTAAAAGGTAAGGATAAATTAAGAGTTTATTGAACTTCTAATTTAACCCTATCTTTTAATTTATGCATTCGGTATTATATCGAAAAATTATCATGAAATTCTATCCCCTTGAATCTATATTTATTTTTTTAAAAATAATTCCTGTTTATATTTGTAACAAATAGGATCAATAATAATTTTTCGGTAAGAATTCAATTTTACAAAATTATTTTTCTTTTCTTGGTATTCAGTGATGGATAAGATGTAAAATTTAGGGAAAGAATGACTAAACAAAATGTAAAAAAAAAACTTCAATTCCTCTTATGACAATAACATTTGTAACATTTTGTAACATGTCTTGAACATTTTGTAACCTATTCTAAATACAGAATTATAATATTCAGAATGCATCTTTATAGTATTCGAACAAATTCTGTTTAAAATATCCAACTAACATTAAATTCATTTATAAAAAGCTAATTAATAGTCCCATTAAAACACCACGATGTTTTTACTGTCTTGCCATCTTAATTGCTATTATATATTATGCAATGATGTTCGGAATCTCGTGAAAAAAAATAGGTAAGAAGTTCTAAAAGGTTTCTTAAAAAAAGTAACAAAAAGAAGAAAACCTGAAGAACTCGAATGAAAAAAAAAATCTTTTTTTCTCAAACAGAAAGGTACATATTGCGGATCTTTTAATCTTTTTTTTCCGGATAAATTTAAAATCTCTTACTCGAGAAACCTCGGTGGCAATTTTATGTTTTAAAAAGGAAAAAAAAATCATACGCTGTTGATTAAACTCTTAAGCTAGAATTCTTCAACTCAAATCATACTCATTTTTTTAAAAAAACTTTTCTGCATACTGCAAATAAACAAACAGCTTTCTATCCTCTTCTAGTCATATTTGTAGAAGTCTTCATTAACAGTTTTACTGGTTCAGACGAAAGAAAAAAAAAACTGCATAAGGCAAGTTTATATTTAGAAAATTTATAATAATATTATTTTTTTTCTCGTGCTTATATACTAAAATAGGAAAAATAATCCTTGTAAGAAAATGTTGTAGAAAAAAAATTGTAAACACTTGCGAACATATAGCCTTTCATTTATATATTTTTTTATTTTAGCTGTTTATACATTGTTATAATAGTATACTTTATTCTTAGAAATAGCGTCTGCTAATAATTATGCAAAATAACGCAGATAAAATTTGTTTTTACCAAGAACGTGGAAAAAGTTTTAATTTTCTTTTGAGGAAAAATATATTCATTTGAGGTTATTGAGGTTGAGGTTATGGTCTATTTGTTTTATAGTAAAGTGTAGCATGAAAAATTATTTTGGTTTTGATTTTTTATCTTTTTCAGTTCTTTTAAAATGATCTGAGAATACACTTCAAATGAGAAACAAATTAATATTTTACAACATAGGAGCCAAATGAACTATAAAGAATTAAAAACAACTCAGATATCTCCATTCATAAAAATTAGGAAATTTCCATTATTTTAAAAATGGATAAACAATGATTCCAAGTTTGTTCTAATAGTTATAGATCTATTCGAGTTATCTCTACTAATAGTTAAATATGTGTATACAGATGTTGGCGCTCTATCGGCCGCACTGTTTATCCAAGAGTTACTAAATTTGGCCCATATCTATATTTTAATAGTGAAAATGTGGACTTCAGGACGTTTTTTTTTTTTTTTTTTTTTTTTTTTTTTTGGAAATTATAAAAACTAAGCAAAATCTCGAAGCCTTTTTTTTGTATCTCAACTACTGAACATTTTACAAAGAAATTAGAAATTATTTTTACATCATCTTAAAATATGTTACTACGCTTATGTTATGAATTTTTTGAAAAATGTTCGAAAATAGTTATATTTTTGTTTATTTGCATAGAAAAAGATTAAAAAAACATCTATGCATTTAACCAAAATTTACCAGTTAAGTGGCAAAAATTTTTAAAAATGGAAAAAAAGACTTTTTTTTGGATAATAAGAAGTAAAAAGTAAAACTTTTCTGTTTAGATGTTTATCAAACGATTTTTTAACATTTTTGCAGACAGCTTAAAAAATACAGAGGGTGTTCAAATGAAAAAGGTACGAAGCGTCGTAACAACGTAACCGTTAACATATTTGCCTATGCCGCAATGGGAGAGCGTAACGAGATATCTAGGGGTGTTATTGGAGTCTTCAAGTAGATTGGAGCATGTGCGGGTATCCGCATGCGCAGGAAAGAGAGCAGAAGCTCTTATAAAGAGCGCCATCCAAGGTCCGCTACGTGTTGAATTCCGAGAGCACAGAAGAACCATTTAGTCCGATGTGTACTGTGAGACACTCCGAAGACTACGCAGGTCCATCAAAAACAAAAGACCGGGGCTACCCGCGGAGGGTGTGGTCCTACTCCATGATAACGTGCGTCCACACGTCTCAAGGGTCAAACACGCAGAACTGGACAAGTTCAAGAGGGAGCAGCTCATCCATCCACCCTACAGCCCGGACATGTCTCCCTGCGATTTCCATGTGTTTGGTCCCCTGAAAAAACATCTGAAAGGGAAGCACTTCATTTCGGACGATGAACGCAAGGACGCTGTGAAAGACTGGATCTCGCACGGCCACAGAAATTTTGGGAACAAGGAATCCTTCTGCTAGTTAATCAATGGGATCGTTTTGCTCAGGCCTAAGGTGTATATTTTAAATAAAGTCTTCATTTATATCCACAGTGTCATTTCGTATCTTTTCATTTGAACTCCCCTTGTATATTGTCTAGTTCCTGAACTAAAAAAGTAAGCTTTATTTCTATTAATTCTTTAAATATTGGGATTAGACTGATAAAAACACGAAGTTTCATTTTTTTTTCACATAGTGTAGCACTAAAAGAACTATAAAATATTTCTAAATGAATAGATTACCTATTTTCTAGTCCAGGCACTACAGAACCTAATGAAAAAATTATTATACCAAATTTGAACAAAAACATGCATCAATTTTGAATTTATGAGGTCTTCGTAGGAAAATTCTATCATAGATTCGAATTTGAGAAAACAGCGTCTAAAAATGTAAAATAAAATTAAACGTATGTAAGTGCAAATATAAAAATACGTGTAACTTTCCAAAAAATAGATTTAGAAGCAAAATTCTAATGGTTTTATAAGGAAACCTGTTCAAACATTAAGAATAAACAAACAAAAAAAAAATCATAATTTCGCAATTAATCGACTTTTTAACGTAGTAACCTACCTTATAAAAAAACCAAATATTTAATCGTGTGTCTTTCTTCCCTTGTTGAAAGCTAAGGAAGAAGTCAGTTTCATATCAAGACGAATAAAATAAAGTGTATTTATAGAACCCCGAAAGTTAAAACATAGATGAACCATATAATTATTTTTGTATTAGCAATATAATATAAGGATTTTAATAGTATAATTAATATATGTGCATTGAAAAAAGTTGGTTTCCATTAGAAAAAATTTCATGCATGAAATGAACAGAGCATATGAAAGACGATTTATTACTTAAAATAATTTGCTGACAGAATCATGGACATGAAGTTTTGTATAACAGATGAATAATTAAATGCAACCGATATCTCCGGCGAACACACTAGTCACAAAGGCGGCTAGCGATCCAATAGAATATAACCAGACTCAAAGCAACGCAGAAAATTTCAAGGATGAAAAAATGATGTGAATTGACGACAATCAACACCTGATCAACACCTGAATACCAATTCATATCAATTTTCTGCATCCGTGGGCTTCCCTTTGTAAATCATTTATAGAAACACTCACCATTCCGAAACTGAGACCGCTTTACTGTATTAGTTACTAAAATGCGGCCTAATCCGGTGTTTGAAGTTAATTATGATATTAGATAATCTCAACTCTCGACTACCAAGATTAAGTTAGTCTCTGAACAGGCTGTCTTACAGCGATGGGTAGCTGAGTTCAATCACTCGCTTCACCCAATCAGTGAATAGGTTCAGAATGCTAAGAATAGACACTCTGACAGCACTCAACGACAAAACGAATATGTATCCCAATAGGAGAAGATTTTTCATCAGATGCATCTACTTCTACTTGCAATTAAGAGATTTTAAATGTAGTTATTCGATTGTAATCCTGTCGCAAAAATTTGAAATACAATTCTTAGAGAGTTTCGAAGACGAATATTAAAAAATATTATAAGGAGATACAATGAAAAAAATTGTGTTGCAATATTTCTACAAAAAAATAATGCAGGACTTAAGATTTATCGGGATATTAAAATATATGATGCTACAACTTAATAAAAACAGTTTTATTTAATTAAAGAGATATATTTCTTTAAAATCGGGGAATAAGGGCATCGTTTTTATGTGCATATAATTGTGGTCTTAATGATGTAGTATATAATATTTTATAATATTTTAAAGCATTTACTTCACTTACTATTATACACTTTCAATGGGTCCCCTCACATGTTGGTTTAAATGGTAATGAGATAGTGGATAACATAGCAAAGACTGCCTCAGCTGACATATTTCATGGTGATGCAACACTAACTTATTCTGAAATCTCCTTAGTCAAAAAGATGGAGTCGAGTGCACTTTGGAGAGTCCCACCTGCTCACCCTTGGTACTTTAGTAAGAGTCCCGGCTGGTGTCACCACCTGAATATCTCTAGAAAACAGCAAACGGCTCTCTCTCGTCTTTTAAGTGGACACACCGAATCCCTCACCTTCCAACACGGAGGGAAGATCTTTGCTGAATGTCCTGGGTGCAGGGCAGATCAAGCCTCCCCCAATTATATTCTTAAAAGTTTAAATTTTACAATTTTTGAGATTTTAAGGGATCCGCTATTGTTTTTGGACCTTTTAGAGATCTTTGGTTTCATAGAGGTAGTATAGCGCAGCTAAAACAACTGGGATTATAGAAACAACAATAAGTATTTACTTTATTATTAAAGGGTAAAATAAAACAAAACATTTGTAACAACATTTCTAAAAAAACTTAATTCGACATATTCTTAATTTAAAATTTCGACATATTTCGGATATATCCTGATGAGTAAAAATAAAAATATGAAATTTGTAATTTAGAAAGCAGTTTCAAGGCATATTATTCAATGAAGATATTTACACGTTTTGTATCGTCAAAAGACTTCTGGAAGGTTGAAATTTTCTCTAGTATAAAACAAAAAGGAAAATGAAAAAAAAATTATTTCACATTTATTTAATATGTTTTTGAGCTAAACAAAAAAGAGCTAGAATAGAATTTCTCTGTTTTTTAGATTCGTATGTGCAAATTAAAACATTTTGTATCCACTTTCAGAATTATATTAAAATATTTAGATAAAAATGTTAACAAAAATACTTGCCTTCGGTTGTCCGCCTTGAAATAGCATGGTGTTTTATAAAATATATCATATAAGCCAAAAAAAAAAAAAGAATGTTTTTATTATTATAATCAGGCTTTTAAACAAACTAAAAAATGCAATAAAATATTACATTATTTTTTATTTTGCATATAAGCATCAAATTTAAAAGGAAGGAAATGATTGTACTAAAAATGTATAAAAAGTTACTGATATAAAAGAAAACAGCAAAAGGTAATTTTCAAACTACTACCTTTATTGTTTTCCAACAAATAAATGCCTTTCTTATTAAGAAAATTACACTTTTTTTCTTTTTTTTTTGCTTTCGATATTTTTTAAAATGGATTTTTTTAACGGTGTTCTGCATAAAGGTCAGCCGATGTCACACTATATAATAGCACTCATTCTGGCAATGGCATATAAAGTAGTGCAATGAAAAAAAACCCAGAAAGATTGTAAGCTCTTAAATGTTTATAAAAATCTTTTTCTGCATTCCTCTTTCAATTGCTATTTATCTACATTTGAAAATAAGTGTTCTTATAAACTTGTGTTGCAAATAGATTTTTCTTCTTCTTCTGCTATAAATATTCAGGATATCTTCGGTAAACATATCTGGAAGAAGAAAAACAACTGTATATTTATTTATTGTAAAATGGAAGATTTTCTAAAATGGATCCAGTTTGAGTTAGAGAATACTGAAAACTTCAGAAGTTTAAGCAACAGTGTATGGGAAAATTTTAAACTTTGCTTAAAAACAATTTAAAATGATTTACTGTTTCTTCCTTATGATTTACTTTTTTGCATTCTGTATAGAGAAAATTAAAATGACAGTACAGGAAACATTTCGAATTCTTTCAAAGAATTTAATAATTAGTTCCAAGTTTATTAATAATGCATTTAATTTTGCAGTGTGTTTGTTACAAATTTGAATAAATTCTATGTTATTCATTCAGTTCAATTCTATTTGAGTAAATTCATTCAGAGATTCTGCATATTATAATTTGTTTTAAAAATAAAAGTTCTTTTATTTTCCCAGTGCCCTTTTCAATAGACACGGGTTGAGTAGAAATCTTCATCGCTTGGATGGTCGCTCATTTCTTTTCATATATTGTCTACCAATAAATATGTAGATGAAGAAATTGCACTGAAAAAAATCGAGCCTTCATCTATCAATCATTAATCTATCTTTTTATTATAAAAATTAAATATTTTGCATTCTGGAATATTTAAATAAACATTTAGGGAATGAATATTTCATTACCTTCACCATTTTCTCTTTTGATTTTATAATGATTGAAGCTATCAGAATGAAAGTGGTTTGAAGAAAATGCCGTTAATATGAGATTTCAAACAAAATTTTATACTCATAATAATATAGAGAATATAAATTGGCTGTCAAAAATCCTCAAATCACTTTATCCCCCCCCCCCCTCCACACACATACACTACTTTTTAGCAACTATAAATATAAAAGCATTTTTACTACAAAAAATTTTCCTTGTGATAAGGTGATAGATATGTTCAAATTAGACAAATTATCTACAGTCGTAATGATGGAAAATTTAAATTTCTATTTCATGTGTTTATATAACCCATTCTAAAACTCGCTGCAGAAAGATTTCTTCTTTTCAAAACATATCATTTCTTAATGAAATACTTCAGAAAAAGTTTATATAAATATTAGATAGGAAAAAATGCGCTAACAGGTTAATGCAACTCATTAAAGTAATTTTTTTTCATATTGCCTTTTGTCCTTTTATCAAACCAAATATAAGTAAATCCGGTTCCTTTGCATTAAATGTTTAAACCGTATATTCGTAATTAATTCCGTCTCTATGCCTTTAGGTATCCATCCATCGATGAATAGAAACAGGCAGCGTACAATTTTGCAAGGTCAGGTTGTTTGATTGAGTACAGGGTGATTCAAAAGTCCGTTAACTTTTGAAAATTCATAATTCACGGAATAATGTAGAGAAAGAGGTAAAAAAAATGCTGTGAAAAGCTCTGTATAGCCTATCTGTAGGTGTGGTGTGAAATTGTCGTCTTTTAGTATCCCTAACGAGGTGGGTCGATCGCAGTAGACTTGAGGCATCAGATAACTTCCCAACCAATGTTATGCAGTGGTGTTTCCATGATAGTTCTACGATTTTCGATAGCCGAAATTCTGCAGTTGACAGATTTTCGGAGTGCGATATGGGCTTCGACGGTCTACAACAAGTTTAACAAACAATAATCGTCTTCCCCCCTTATTTTTTGCTCTTTTTTTTGTTCTAATAAAACCCATGTCATTTCAAGCATATGCGTCAATTTTTACCTTTCTTACATTATTCCGTGAATTATTGAATTTTCAAATGTAATTGGACTTTTGAATCACTCTGTATATAAATGACGATTAAACTATTTTTTTCCCGCAGGATCTTGCAACAGGTTCAAAAAGTTTCGTTTAGTCTCTAGCAGATTTAAAAGGGGAAAATCTCATTGCTACAATAAAAACTAAAACACAAAACGTTTAATAAGAAAAATATTCTTTCTTTTCAATTTGAAACTTTATGAAACAAAGCACAAAGTGGCCTTTATAATTGTTTTCCTCTCTTTTATGCAAATTGAATCGAAATGGCTATCAGACGATCTCCGTTTCATCCTCCAAGATAGCAAAATTGTCAAAACATGAGATGTCTTATGAGGAAAATTTTTCTTCATTCATTTGTGAGGCTTTTTTTTCATGGAGATACTATTCGCAAGCAGTCCTTTTATTCTACTTATCAACTTAATTTTTAACATTTAGCCATAAAAGAATGACGAAATATGGCAAAATGTTTCAACACTAGTGAATGAAAAAGCTGTAACAGTGATAATATTAACCTTAATAATGTTACGGATACTTCCAGGGTTCTTTTCCGGTTTGTTGGTCGATGAAATAAATAGTCATTTAGTAACGGACGATGACGTTTATTTAGAACGAAGAAACTAATACAAAGGCGACAAATATACAGCCGAAACGAAACCAGGCAACACACAGGAGCACACTACATCAAATAGTAGCCCACAAGTAGTAATTGGCAGTAATAATATCCACAGTACACAAAGAGGCCAGACAGAATTCAACAGAAGGAGGGATTTTACGTAGCTTCACTCTACGGTCTCTCCATACGCCTGAAATTCACCACTGTCTCTTCGCTTTAGCTGTATCCAACTGCAGACACACTACTACACGACTGGCTACTCCTCACACGACTCGATGCTGCTTCCAAAATAAACAACAGAACTCGGCACATAGTTCAATTCAGCAATCGCTTGAACACCACACAACGCTTGCTCTTCGCCGGACTGATCTAACTATTCACCATTGATTCTTTCTACTATTAAGGCTCGTTTCATGACTGATTGTCTGCAGCTTGAGATTGTCTGCAGCAAAATTTTATAGTTCTCTGGAGGCGGGCAGAAAAAGTTCTGTACAAATCAGGCATATCTCGGTTCCTATTGGCTCAATTTCTAAAACTCTAGAAGTTTCCAGTAATATATATTTTTTCGCAAAAGTCGCAAAATTCGTCGCCAAGTTGCTAAGTCTGTCGCCGAGCTCTGAAATCACTGACGCTGCACCCGATCAACACCCAACAAGGTTGATCGCAAAACGGTCTTTCCAGTGATTGAACTTATCGTGCTGGGAAGCAACATTTCAGGTTTGTAAAATTAAGTTTTCAGTCTTATTTGAAGATGAGACATGATTTAACATGAAGAATGGATGTCCATTATGTATTTTCACAAGCTACATCAGATCAAACATATCTTTGATTGTTATTTAAATCATATATGTTGATTTTTATTTAAATTAAATTATCTATTTTATCTATTTAATGCTATGTTGAAAATGTATTTAAAGATCGGGATGGTATGCTGACCGGGCCGTACATTTATGACAGTAACAGGTCGTGGATTTGAGAATTTTTCTGAAAGGATTTGGAATTTGCTAGTTAAATACCATGAATATATAATCTTACAAGACATTTTAAATTTCAGAAAGAAAAAAAAATGCCTAGAAGAATTAATTAGCAAAATCTGAGCTTAAATCGATTTACATAAACTTATTCAAATAACTTCGCAGTACACACTTTTTAAGAATTCAATTTTTCAGTCTTCTAGACAGTTTAAAATATAAATTCAAATATGCAATTAACTGAAATATATTCTTAGAACTTCACCAGAATTTTCGAATAAATATTTTTGTTTTTGTTTCAAAAAGAATAAAGAAAGAGTCTTTGGTAGCATGAGCTAAACTAGTAGGCTTGTGGTAAAACATTTCCAAATGGCCAGCAAAATAGAAATACAAGGTTTCATCAGTTTTATTTTAAGAACACTTGCCATGTAAAAAGAAAAAAGAAAGAAAGAACGTTGTTCTTGAAAAAGTTAAGCATCGAAAAAGTACGAATTCTAGTTTGTTCGAGAGGAATTGCATAAAATTCTTTAGATCGATGACTGTTTCTGTTTAGTCTAATTAACCGAAGAAGTACGAATCAAGTGCGTGTTTGAAAAAATATGGCTGAAATTGTTGAAGACAAAGAGTGTTTTCTCGAAAAGGACAAAAACCATTTTTATTTTTAATGTTGTTATTTCGGTCTAACCCAGTTAAAAAAAAGAAAACAAAACAAAACTGGATGAGGAAAGAATTGTGCTTAAACCTAAAGAAATGAACAAATTAATGACCAAGATAAAAAAAGAAGAGTAAGAATGCTCATTCAATTAACATTATTACTCTTTGATCTAAATTTAAAATCCCGTAAATACATTTCAAAAGTGAATTTATTTTTCTTCTTCTGCGATTTAAGAGCAAATAAGATGTTTCTTATGAAATATAAAATAACATTTGGAATCTAATTACTTTTTTATATTAATAGTTTATTCATATGTTTTTCCATCAATACAACTTAATAAATACGTACTATCTATGATATTCATTTGCATTTTAAGGTAATTTGACTGTATTATGCCTGACAATTATAGTTTATAATCTATAAAAAGATTATAAACTATATAAATTTTTTTGCCATCAAAAATATTATTTTTAAAAATTAAAAAAAAAAGATTCATCTTTTTGAATTAATAGTGCCATATTTTTACTGACTCATGAAGTTGCTCAAAAAGTAAGCAAATCGCATTTTCTTATTAGATATCAATAAATATTTTTATTTATTTCTATTATATACTTTTTATTGACGTCAGAAGTAGATATTTCAGTAAACCAAATATGTCATATTGTTTTTTTCTCTTCTAATTAAGTCATAAGTCTATATTCTGAAAAATTCAAAAAATTAAAGCTGCTAAAAGGAAATTTATTTTCTTTGTGATATTCAGGTCATTAAAAATACTGTTCACGAAGTTGTATAATCTTTTTGGTGAATTATTGATTTGAAATGTGTTTTCTAAGCTATTATAATATATACTCGACTTTGATAATCAGAAACTATTTATTGAAACTTAATAATTGCATTCGTAGATATAACATTGCAGTTAAATACAATTTGGTTGCTTGTAAGGAGACATTTAATTCGGTTTTCAGTCTGAGCCATACTTCCAGTTTCTAAAAAAAGCGGGATCACTAAGAAATAAAAAAAAAATACACATTCTACCTTAAAAGCTCAAATGCACAAGAAAGCGTACAATTATCATCAAGCTGCAGGTGAAGTACAATCAAACTTAAAATTCGAATTGCCATGCATTACGGTTTTCTTTGAAATTTGATTGAATTTAGCATGAGAACGATTTTTTTAAAGATAGTTGAGTTTCAAGGTTGAGTATATAAAGCGTACATAATCTTACAAAGTTATACTAGTAAATTCTAGAAAATTATTTTCTTTTTATGATTGATATTCCTT
>JAPMOR010054515.1:0-12343 GCA_026543865.1 Argiope aurantia
TGTTAAAATTTTACCGAACCAGACTTTGCTCTCTTTTCCCTAATTTACTTAGATAAATAACGAAGCAGAGGACATTTGACAGCACATATATAACGAAGTTCAAAAGTACCGTGAGCAATTACTTAGACATTTGTCCCACCGTAATTTGAGTCGCAGAATGCCTTATTCATAGAAATGCTTTGACTAATGTTTGAACCAATTAAAGACGCTCTGTTTAACTTCTTCGTCCATTTTGAGATGTTTGCGCAGTATTTGTAAGTTCGTCGAAAGTGTGGAATTCATATGGGGGATCAGGATTATGGAGAGGACAAGGGTTTAGGATTTCCCATTTGAACTTCTGACGATAACCCTTTTTATTTTTACATATATAAAGTATTGCAATCATCAAAAATTCGAATTTGAGATGTTGACTTATCTCCTTGTTATAGACCTGTGACCGAAACACATATTTTGTTTGTCTGCCAGTCTCTTTGTCTGTAAATTTGACAGTTCAAAAATGCCTTGAGCAAGATGGATGAAATCTCTTCCAGTCAGTCTGTCTCTGTCGGTAAATGTGACAATTCAAAAATGCTTTGAACTAGATGGATGCAATTTGGTATATAGATTTTAGACAAAACTTGTGGATGTCTATCAAATTTTGACAGAAATCCATTCTCAGGAAATCTATTTGCCTGGCCATTTGGTAACAAGTGAACTTGATAACTCCAAAATGCAAAGAGCTATACAGATGAAATTTGGTACGCAAGTTTAGCATTTAAAGTATAAATTCTTATCAATTTTTAAACTAAATCTACTCAAAGGTTGACCGTCTGTCAGTCGGTACTTTCGAATGTATGTAAACGTCATAACTGATAAACAGAATGTCAATCAATTTAAATCAATGAAATTCGGTATGTCATCTCGTGCTTACAACGGTAATTCTGTGTCAAATTTTTGGTTTAATTCGGTTGGCAAAAAAAAAAAAAAAATTAATATATATGTTTACACGATAGATTCAGTGAAAATGCCAGATTCACATCAAAGATCTATATTTTGCAACTATTTTTTCGCTAATGTTATGCAAGGCATTACCGTCCATAATTTTATGCGGTTGGAGGAGGATTAGAGCTTTATTTGAGAATATGAGCGAAAGTCTCAAGGAAACCATTGCTACTGGTTGAATTTGCTTTTTCCTTTCGTAATGGTCTAGTAACAAGTTAACGGGACATCTCGATTTGACTGCCTTCCGGAAATTCTTTAAAACCCCACTGCTATGGTTTGTAACGCAACAGATTTCGTATAAATATGCCATATTTTCCATCATAGGAAAGCAAAGATTCTGGGATGTACGCATTTTCTTTTGAAATGTTGGTAAATACTTGGACATCAAAGGTTAGCGATTTGTGGATGATAGTATACGCGCAGAATTTACACACCATACGAACAACGCCGTTGGTCCCACATCATAAACAATAAAACAAGGTTTTACTTTATCGGAACCTCTTATCCCACCGGAGGGCACCTCAGAAATGAAGATGAGAAGCTTCCGGTATGGTAGTTGATTTTCGCCTTCCTAGGGGTTACAGAAAATGGTGCGGAGTGGCTAACTCCTATCAATGAAGGGACGTTCTTTCCACGGGAAGGGTTGTACCGTAGCCGGTGATGGCCCTAGGATTAAACCATAGTTCCTGCCAGTGGTGCTGTTGAGGCGGTATGGTCATTCAGATTTTTCCGTGTGTTTTCGATCGTGTCGGAGTAGTCGGAACCATTATCGGATGGTTACCGGAACCTTTTTTTTGTGTGTGTGTGTGCTTCCACTGAATAGTTTCGACACTCTGTAAGTGGTGGAAGTTAATACCACCACTAGTAATAATTGCTAGGAGAACATCGGTTTTTATCACTGTGATATCCGCAGCATGATTATTCATTGATTGTGTGATTTGCCCAGTAAGGTGACAAAGTTGTGTGAACTGCTTGCTTTTCACAACAATAAATCCTAGAGAAAACGAAAGATGTTGCCATTATTTGAATATTGAATCTAATAGTTTAGCATAGAATAAAAAATGTGCGACACGTTTTATGAAAAAGGTTGATGATTTACATTTCCTCTAAGGAAATCGGCTGTATGCCTTTACCGTCTTCTTCTTGCGTACAGCCGACAACCCCGCCACCACTGAACGTAGCAGTATCGGCAGGATTTTTTGTGGCCGACTGCTATCTTTAGCATTGTCCATCCCCGCATTGACCGATTTGTCAAACTGACATTCTCTTCGAGGTAATTGGCCACAAAGTGGTCAATTACTGTCCTTCTTCCTTATCTTCAAACTCTCAAGCCCTGCCTTTACCGTCGGTCGCAAAATGGACGATATTCTCTAAAATTGCCGCAATTGTAATATGTATTTGATACATATTACATACATGTAATACATACATTTAATACATATTACACACGTGTAATACATATTACACACATGTAATACATACACTTAATACATATATTCATACATGTAATATGTATTTAATACATATTACATGTATGAATGTTCTTTCATGTGTCGCATTATCAAATGAAAAAGTTGCTAACAACGTTTGGGAAAGTGAAAATTCTACCCCATTTGGTCGAGAGATGAACTATTGGCAATGAGATATAAGGCAATCACCATAATCCCAATACTACTCGAACTGTTGTCAGGTTGGCATTTTATTTCATATATTAATTCAATGCATACTATAATGTGACATGATGAGAAATAACAAAATAAATATAATATTCTTGAAATCTATTTAAAAGAAAAACTATTTTTTTAAAATTTTATATTTCGTAATTTGAATTGCTGAAAATCAGAATGTAATATAATATAACACCGTGAATGTATTTTCAAAACTCTGAGAATTTCTAACTTCTGTATTGTAATTTTTCAATAAAGTATCTAAATTAAAAATCTCAGTTTCTTGGACAAGAATGAAATAGGAAGAAGATAGAGAAAATTAATTCTTTAAGTTTTTATTATATAAATATGAAATATTTTCTCATTGGTTTTTTCGCATATTAAACTTTACTTGCTCCTGTAACTTCTTATTCAAATGAAGAAATCAATCGAATTTTTTTTTATAAATATGTGTCTTCCATTTCACGAATTTGGTCCGCATACACAGCTAAAGTGCTCCTTTGAAGTTCAGGAACAATCCCTAAATTTCATCAGTATAACATTTTGAGCTTTTAAACTCACGTTCACATGTACGCGAATTGATTGGCTATCAGATAATCGAATTTTCAGTGGTTCGATACAAAGTATAGTATTGATCAACAATTTCTTTTAAGAGACTAAAGCTACTTATCAGGCTTGTACCATTTTTGATTTATTGTCTTCATATATACGAAGATAGACGAAAAGAGAGACAATCGCAAATTCCAGAAATATGCTTTTCGGACATATATATTTATATATTTGGTGATAGGACAACAAATATCTCTTTTTATTCATTTTGCCTTTGTCATTCTTTACAGCACGAGTTAGGAGACCTTGGTGGCATAGTAATACAAACTTCACTTTATTGCCAGGCAATAGTGGATTCTAGATCCATTTCCACTAGATCCATTTCCATTAAATATGAAGGATTGACTTATTTCAAATTAGTTACTGTCCATACTTTGGTCTGATATTGTGTGTCAAATTAGTTTCTTCTAATTGAAATAAAACTGCAACTTCCATTCTCACGAACTTTCGGAATATGATGCTGATCTGACAAATCAGATAAAACCTACAACACTGTTTAAAACATTAACTGCAAATAAAAAATGATGCTTGATTCTTTAAAATGTGAAAACTATAATATAACTTAGGTATTATTATTGTTTACATTTTAAACTATTTTTACGTATTTTTTGATTCAAGCAAATTTGAAAGAGCTATTAAGTATATAAAAAAGTGAAGTGTTCAAAAGCATGTTGAAGGTCATATTATCAGAAAAAGGGTACAATTTTCAAGAGCATCCATAAATTATTAAATATAACAGAAAAATGCAAATTTAATTTATATGATATTAATGGATCTTTTGAAATCGCATTGGTACTTTCTTCAAATGTACTTCCTATTTTTGGGCCTGGTCATTTGACAAGATAGACACTGAATCATTACCTCACCTTCCTTCTACTCGAAGATAGTGGATTTAACACGCAAAAGGCCCACATTTAAGGAACATTTGAACCAGATTTAGAACCAACAGCTTTTCGATCTTAAGCCTTAATACTATTACCAATCCTAGCTAGCTTTAGTACTTAATTACTAGCTTTAGTACAAACAAACAAGAAAGGAGTTAAATACTTTTATTTAACAAGTTTAATCGGATGTTACAAATCAAAACATTTCTGTGTTCCCAAAATCTTATAAACAATCCCACTTGGAATTGGAACTCACTGTTTGAAAAGTTGCCATCGGGTTCATTGAAAAGAAGGAAACGTGTGGAAAAGGATCGCTCGGGAGAAGTTAAAAAAAGAAGGAAACGTGTGGAATGACAATTTCTGATATAAAAGGAAGATCTTTGGGTTGCTTGCCCTTTGATCTCTTTTTGGCATGAATATGTTTCGTCTGTGAAACTGTAAGCCGTGAAAATTAGGAAGGTCTGAAGTACAACGGAATAGCCAAGGCAAAGCAATTGCTTGAGAATGAAATGGCATGTCTTGGTTCAATGTTTCCGACTATTGGATATCGGCAGCAAATAGCTCTGCAGCCATGTCTTGGAAAGACTCTACCAATTTCAACTGTCACTTCATGTGTTGTCTGCATCTGAATGTGGTAAGTAATTCGATATATTATACTTCTTCGGTCAACGAATTATTCTTCAGTAAACTTATAGTGTATTAACGTTATTAAAATGCTCCTGGTTTCTTTAATGCTTATCAAGATGAAATATCGTAACCTGCATTTTATTTTATTCCCGTTGCTCTAAAGTTCCGCTACTTTATGTAGTTATGTTTTCCGAATATAATGCAATTATTCCAATATTTGAATCTGTTAATTATAATTAACCAGTTGAAATTATCAATTAATATAATTTTAATCGCATTTTCTTTCTATATTAGAGGTTCTACGTGCCATTATCTTCAAGAAAAAATGTGTTCTAAGACTTTATAATAAGACTAACTGTCAAATACTAAATTCTAAACAAGAAATTAAACAAGTTTCTTTATAAAAACAAATTATTGCGCAGTAGAAAATTATTCCGTTGAAAATTGGAAGTAAAGTACGAGAGGAAAATAAGTTACACTAAGAAGCAACGTCATAGTTTCCTGAGTTATTAAAAAATAAATACATGGTTTTTCCCCCGACTTATGAATAATCTCCCAATTGGATATCTTTTGGCATATGCTTTGCTACTGCATAGGGCCAGATTATCAAATAATCAAAGTAGGCAGTTGCCTATTGGTATCAAGACACCTCTAAATATTTTCAGGATAATGTAATTTTGTGCGGGCAACGGTTGCCTACTGGTAAGGCCTCGGCTTCGAGGCACATTAAGTCTGGGGCACATTAAATCGGATGTAGAGGATTTAACGTTCGCCTATTTGTGCGGCGCAGAAGTTTGGAGAGGGATTATGAATTCAAGGGTCGTTCTCATTTGACTGGGGCTCAAAATTACGTGGTCCGTCCTGGAATATTCAGTATTTTCAAATGAGATGCTAACATGATATTATTTGATCCACAAAGGCAGTACGTTTTAAATTTAGCAACAATATGCTCTGGTTTTTAAAATATTTTACTTCATTCGGCCCGTTTGATAATTTATTTTTAAACTAGAGAAAAATTCATAATTAAAGCCAGAAATATCTTTAGTCTGTTTAAAGGAATTTGGAATTCCTTGCACCACTTTGCTTAAATGTAATTTTAATGAATTTATTAATATTTAAATATATTTACATTTTTAAAGATGAAATATAGAAACCTCCTTGAAGGCAGCCTGCGTTTTTGTATGTCATTCTATTTGCTCTCTTTAAAACTGTTATATTGATATTAAATAAAAATCATTAAGAAATATCTGGTTTTGGAAGTTCAGATGGTGACAAAGACCTGAAATTTACTTTGTCTAATTGTTCTTATTGAGATGAATACAACATAAATATGTAAATAAATATATATTAGCATCTTCATGCGTATTAAATTGTTAATTGGATTCAAATATTTAAATCTAAATCAATGTAGACTGGGCATGTAACTGTTTACAAAAGTGTTCCAATTCCGATTTAGAATATCTCCACATCTTATTTTTCACAATTTGTTTGTCTTCCATATTTTCAGTAACTATTAATAGTATAGTTTTATTTCTGATTCATGATTTTAAAAGCGTAATTGAAATACTTCAGGTTGCTCAGGTTTGTAAAATTTCGATTTTCTATGTAAAATTGAAACTACAGTTCTGATAAAATTAAATTCGTATGAACTAATAAAACGCTATTTTCAATATTTTAAAATGTGTATTGCTTGATAGTAAAAACCACTACGCACGCTGACTCTTCTATTTTGGAGCTTAACCGTAACAGGTTCATTCTGAAGTTTTAAATTGGCATTGGCACGATTTTAGAAACATACGAAATTACTTGCGTTGTGTTCTTGCGAATTTGATTTCATATGTAACATTTTGACTGCAACGTTGTACTTTCTTTAAATACTAAATCGATATCTTCAACAGTATGTTGCTTTTTCTGACCTAACACCGTTCTATAGTGACAAGATTTCTTTTGTCTTAAATTTTTTCCTACGGTTTTGTAGATTTGTCTATGAATGTACCATGAGTGTATGAAACATCAATGGCAATAAAATTGTTGATGTATTTGGTAAATGTTAACCATTTTTGTTATTTTTCTTTATGAATGATATTTATAGGAACTAAATGGGAGCATATGCAGGCAAATGAATCTAGAAACTATGTAGAACTTCAATCAAGCCGACCCATCCTAACCTAATCAATTTTATCCCTTTTACTTTTGATGAAAGAAAACATTCATCCATAAATATGCAATTGCACAACAGTTCCTTCCTCTTAAAATGCCTTAATTTGAGTAATTGAATTAAAAAAATCTTTTATTGCAACTTAAAAATTAAATTTTTAAAAACTCGCTCTTAAACCTTATTCTAGGCAGTATCTGTAGCAAATTTAAAACGCTCTTTAACCAGTTAACTGGAATTTATATTTGAAAACTCCACGCAATTCGTAATAATTTAAGTGATGATATGCATGTCCGGCGAACGCAATGCAAATAGTTGAATAATTTTGAAAAAAAATGTAAAGAGAATAGTTTCTTTTTATTACATAAATTATTGAAAACGGTAGCTATAGAAAATTTTAAAATTGCCAAAAAATATTGCCAAAGAGCAACTGTAAATATTGATGGAGTAACTGGTATAAAGTTAAGGAAATGTTTTCTGAAGAGGTCTATAGGTTTTGCAATTATGCTTGGTTGACCAACGTTTACATTCCTAATAGTAACAAAAAATCAGTTTCAAAAAACTTAAAAGTATCGCATTCCTAAAAATCGAATTAATAAGGCCCTACATAGTCCGCGCATTTTTTTGCAGTATTTATGTATGGAGTATTCCCCGATAAAGTATATGGAAATCCCGATATAAAGTACAAGGTATACTTGATGCAGTGCAGTAAATCGATTTTATAGAAAGCAAAATATTTTATGGGGAATAACTTCTAAAGAATTTAACCCAATTGTTTTTACTTCATAGCAGGCCTACTGGTATTAAGATATCACTAAGTGACATTTGTATTGCATCTTACTAAAATTTTAAGTTTTCATATCGAGTGGTAATTTAACGACTTTATACACATGTCGACGGCACGAAAATGAAGGGATGACTTGAATACAGGTCGAACCTAGCTAACTTTTAATCAAGCTTCTAAGGTATTCACAATTTTCCATTTTACGCACACTGAAGTGCGTTCGCGCCTGAATGTCGATGTGTAAGCAATTTGCAAATATTGCGTTGGATCAAACCTTGCTTTGTCATTAGGCGTAACAACTTATTGCAGTGACAAAAATGTTTAAATTGCATGAAATTCATCAGCATTTGCTATTTGTCTTCAGCTGAAACGATATAAAGGAATGAAGTAAACTCGATAAGATTAAATGTTGGAAACGAATGTATTAAATGGATACTGAAAGCCATTCTTAAAATTGCTTATGTTTTATGATACAAGTAACTAACATTTAAGATGTTGCTTTTATTAAAAGAAAATTGCATATTCTAAATGATTTGTGCTGAATAAAGTGCAAATAATAGTAATCTCTTGTAAAGCAATGCCATGTCTGACAGGTTGCATCTAATAAATGCAATTTTAGATTGTCTGTCATTGAGCGAAAGAATTAAGTATTTAAAAATGCAAAACATCACTTCAATATCTCAAATGACCAATTATTTTGCATAATACATGTACAAAATAGGATGCCATCTAATTAGCGAGTTAAATAAATTCGCATGCTAAGGGGTAAAGATTCCAAAAACTAGCTTATTTTTAATTATGAGAAATATTTCCTCAACTGATTTTTACTTATAGTACACCTTAATTTTCTTCCACATCATTAAGTACCATTAACAAGTTTTACTAGACAAGATAAACTCCGAAAAAAGTTGAGAAAATGAAGATATTCTTGACTTCTACTTTTTGTTAAAATATCTTGAATTATTTGCCTTTATATTCCATTAATTTCATTAAGTAATAATAAAAATTTATGAAGTTCAACTTTCTGCCTCTTTCTAGTATTTTCATTAATTTGTATTCTTAGAATTTGCATAATTGTGATTCTTCTACATTTTTCTAAGTTATAAAGTATATCTTCATCTGTTGTAGTTGTCTAAACAGGAACGGTATGCATTCAGGTGTCACTAGGATCAAATTTATATTGAGTTTTTCCCCATTTTTGATTCTTCAGTAATCATGCTGCTGTCGTCTTTTCCTGTTCATTTATCAATTTCGAAAGAGTTCATTATTATAAAGCTTTATTTGCATGTCATTCGGGGAATATCACTTGCCAACGATGGTTTTATTGGGTTGTTCGGAAAGTAATTTCGTTTTTTTGTGGAAATGAAAGACAGTTTTCGTATAATAAACAAATACTTTATTAAATTATATATTGACCGTTCTGGTCCAACACCTTTTTCCATCTTTCTGGTAGTAGCATCATTCCACGCTCATAAAATTTTTGGTCTTTACTGCCAAAAAACTGATCGAGGTGGTCTTTGACCACATTTGAGGTGAAGGTTTTACAGTCTAAAAAATTTAGCGAACCAGTTCTGGCACTGGCGTACTGTCAACACACCTTCTCCATACACATCGGTCCATTTCTTTCTGGCTTGAACAGCATTTTTACCCTTTCTGTAGTAAAACAGTAAGATATGTCGAAAATGCTGCTTATCGCTCTCCATATTTAAAAGGACACCAACCAAAAACTACTGCGTAGAATTGGAATTTTTCACACACAAGCCTTGCTATATGAGCTCTCAAAGCATATAAAAATTATACGGCTTAAATGTGAAGTTGGGTGCAAAAAATACAATTAAATCCTCTGTCGGGAAAAAACGAAATTACTTTCCGAACAATCCAATACTTTCAAAAAAATTTGGCGTTTTATGCTCTGCTGTGTCGAATTCTAAGGGTTTAGTGTTGTGCTTCGGTCTACCCAAAATCTCGGAATTCTATAGAGGATGCGAGTTAACAATTTATTGTATGTATTTATAGTTTATAAACTAATGTAGTAGTTCCTGCATAATATTTCATAAAGCAGTTATCTTTGAATAACATTCTCCAAGTAATTTGTTGATTTTCCCATGAATCCCAACTCTTTTCTGGCATCTAAATTTTCCTAGAAGCCAACGATTCTAGACAAATTTTGAGTTTTAACCAAATATTAAATACGAAATGTCCATAATCTAATAGCCTAAATCACCACTCAAAATTTCATCAGTAATCTAGATAATAGTATTCAGCAATTCCGCACAATTCCAGAAATGGTTATTAAGCTATCCGAATAGGTAGAGAACTTTTTAAACATATTTTAATGTTTATGAAATTTTTTATTAATACAAGGAGAAAATGAATAAAAGTGAAGTTATTTAAATGTATATATAGTTCTTGAAGCAAAAGCCTATTTTGTTAATTTTAGCATTTATAAAAACTAGGATTGTTCAAGAGAAAAAATTATTTTTTCATTTTTTTGTTACATGTGTAGCATATCTCAGAGTGTAATTGCTATCTCAGAATTGTATATAAAAAATTTCATATTACGCACAAAAATTATATTTGATTTTTTTTTCCTACAAAATTAACATAAAACAATCGTAAATCACTATTGGAGCATTCAACATCAAATCCATAGTTCATTCAAGTTTGCATAACATAACGAGCACTAATTAAGATTTCATTAAGATATCTTGATTATTTTTGAGGCCGCGATACTCCTACAGTAGAATTATAAAAAGTCATTCTTCAGAAAATGCATGAAAAGTTTATAAATGCTTATTTATGTCAATAGTTTGTTATGACATGGCTTCTAATTGACATAGACAAAATAAAGATATCACTGGAAACAGAAACGAAGCTATTTTTTAAAATTTCAAAATAAATATGCAAAATTTCATTCAAATTCAGGTTTTATCTAATCGGATCCTTTAGGGTCACTAAACGTCAGATTTTAATATTGTTATAAAAGATAAATGTGAAATTCGGATCAAAAGTGGAAGGAATATTTTTATTCTACATTTTGGTGAACGGGTCTTTCATTAAATTAAAAATAAATTGAAAATATAAAATCAATCTTTCTCTCATACAGTTCACGTTGATTTATTCCTTATTATATTGAAACTGTGCTGTTTGCAAGCTGTTAAATTTTATTTTGAACCTAATTTTGCTCTGGTATATATGAAAACAATATTGCCATAACGATGCGTTTTAGAACAATTTGTTTTGAAGTATCTTAAAATTTAAATTCTAATGAAATTTTTTACCTTTACAGATCATCCAGTAGCCACCACCTTGTCAAGATCATTCAGTCTATTTATCCATCTTCCTTGTTGCACTGGAAAAGAGAGTAAAATATGCGTGATTCTTATCAAGGACCTGAAATTTAATGCATAATGCAAAACTTGCCTTGAATTGTGAGAAAGTAAAGCTTGGTGCTACCGATTGATGTGTCGAATATTCAACACTTGTGTCCGAAGATGCTTTACAAGCAGCATCAATTATCAGACGAATGTAAGTAAAATGGTATCTAAATTCCCATAATGGTATTAAAAAAATACCAATCTGACTTCGATTCTAATAACATAGCAAGGCTAAATTTTGGTTTTGCTTAGATTTAAATCTCTAAATATAGTGAACGAACACATTTGGATAGACTAGAAAATACTGAAAGGCTCAAAGGGATTAATTTCGATCACAAGATTGAACAGAAGCAATAGTGTATCTTGGAGGCCCTTTCAAAAAGGGCGTAAGAATTTTAAAATTCTGTATCTTGAGTAAAAGTTTAAATTCAATTAAATGTTTTGAGGGAATTTTCTGCAACTATACAAAATTTAGCTTTAAAATCTGACAATGAATTAAGTGGAATGATATTTAGTTCTGGATTTGCAAAAAGTTGACGGAGAAATGTTCTAAGCAAGTATAAATTCCGTTCTCGTTTCAAATTTTTGAAATCGCGAGGAACCTTCTGCAATACCCATTCATAAGGCATCGAATTACGAGTGTTCCAGAATCTGATCAGATTAGTCTTTAATTTTTCAACGGTATTGAATAAAATTATTTCTGTCAATTTCCGATTTGCGTTTAACTATGCAATTTGTTTCAAATCAATTTTAATGGCAACTACTGAATGACTACCTTGCAATTGAGATCGTATGTCAATATGATCAAACTGAAGCTCATATTTGAAAATACTGAAATCTTCCTTCAGTGTTCCATTACATCGACTAAATTTCAGATCTTTTGAGCGAACATTACTTTGCATCGTTAGGCTTGATCAACGGTTTTTCATATGTAGGCTGAACGGTTTTTCATATGTAGGCTGAAATTCTGTAATCCGTTTATGTAGCAAATCTTTGTTATTCTGTCAATGGAATACTGATAAACATCTGGCATACAATAGTACAAAAACAATTTAAATGCCATTAATATTAATGCCCGGTATCAAAAAATTTTAAACACTCTAGACTTGAAATTCATATGCCAGGGCATGAAACTTAACTATTATGGAATTAAATAACCAGTTAAATCGAGCTTGTGGTGGAGGGAATGTGACATTGTATAAATGAAAGCGTCTATTCACGCTACATTGGTTTTAACATTTATTTTGAATCTAGGGTAT
>JAPMOR010054521.1:0-10692 GCA_026543865.1 Argiope aurantia
GTTGGATACTTTTACTGAGATTTTAACATTATTAAAACAATAAAAAAATATTAAAACGCCACGCCTTTTTAGCGTAATAAAACTAAATTATATTTCTGGTACTTATAATTAAGGAGCAAAATTTATTGAATTTTGGAAAATTCGGCAGTTATTTTAATTTGACGATGCGTTATGCACTTAATTAGCAGAAAGGGTTTTTTTTTTCCTTACGCTTTGTGTTATTCCTAATCAGGTTTTAACATTTTCTCCGAATTAATTATTTAAATTTCATTCAAATACTGTGAAAGATAATTTGTTTTAGTTATTCACTTTTCTTTATTTCATACGATACTACTAACAAGCTGAAAGATAATTCTATCCCCCCCCCTAAATAGTCTGATTCAATTTTTTCGTAATCTCTCAGCTCCTTTTTTAGAATACCTACGAATATCCTGACCCTACCCTCCAATCCTAGCATAAGATATAGAAAACTTTCTTTATGGTAGTTCATCAAGTAGAAAATTGCATTTTTTTAATAAAATTTGTTTTTATTTTATTTTATTATACGTTTAATATTCTTAATATATGAACAGTCTTATTTATTACACCCCGTAAAAAAATCATCCAAATGTGTAATCTGCGGTTATTTGCACTGATAGGCTTATAAAGCGCTTGCGAACAATTTTATTTCTTTTCCTTATTCCTTATACATCAGCTTCTTATACTCCCGTCATTCTAACGCACTATCGGTGTCATCTGGTGACTTCCTGCAACTTGCATACGATTTTTGAAGTTATGTGTTGTCATTTTACGGGTGATATATGTATTTTAGAGTTCGATTTCCGCGTGACTCTGAATTATCCTTAATTTATGGACATGAGTGTAGTTTGATTACAGCATCTTAAAACAACAAGGAATGCTGTCATCTTCTGAAATCCTTTATGTAAAACTATATATGTTATAAACACAGTTTCAATTAAGCATGTATTTACCCTAATGTATATACACGTAATTCATTAAGAATAAGACTGTAATTGCATTTCCATTATTTTTATCCTAAACATTCGATTAAATAAGCTATAGAAACATTTAAACGGTTGTAATTTCCTTAAATCTAATTGATTTGCGTAGATAGTTAGTTTACAATATTTTAACAATAAAGTCTGTTATCATCCATTGAAATCCTTTATTTCGAACTAGTTATAAATACAGTTGCAGTTAAATATATTATATTGAAAAATTAAGATTTACCGTAATATATTTTTTTATTATTTAATTCATTCATTAAGACTTCATCGATTTCGATTATTCTCAAACACTATCTTACAAATTCGATTAAATAGTTTCAGAAATTATTTATAAAACATTTTCGAGATTTTCAAATGAAGTTAATGGCTCATAAAACTTTATTATGTTATTTTTTAATTAAGGAATCTTTAATGAACTTTAAAGAAGATAAAAATCTAGATTAATTGTAGAATGAAACCATTAAATCTTGCTTAACTATTTTTAAGGAAAATAACTTCCAGTTATGCTGCTACTTTTAACAGTTAATTTAATCGTTTTCTATTTTTATTTGAGAGGGAATTTAATTGGTGTCAACAGAATAAGAAAATATTGTAAATAATTTCTTTTTTATAGCAAGTATCAATTTAAATCTATGGTATTAATTTTTGCATTAATGGCTTATAATATAAATTATTTATTCAAATCATTTTATTCATTTATCCTTAATAACTTTATTCGCATTTATAATTAATTAGTTATAAAATAAACAATCTTTTTCTTAATTAATTCGATTTTTTTAAACTATTACTGAAATACAAACATGGTTCCTTTATATTGAACTAAATTATCATTAATATTTCAGTACTTTTTCTTAGCTTTTAATTAAGAAATAGTTGGGTTTTTTTTTCACTTTATTTTTATAAATAAAAAAATTTTACCTAGTCTTCGCAAGATTCAAATAAAAGAAAATCAAAATCTATATTCTTTTATAAAAATATCTAGACGCTCCGAATTAACCAGAACTTTCACGGTATTTTTAGCCTGTCATGGTTTGGAAAATATTCCAATTATATTCATAGTTTTTAAAAAAATTCCAGTTCTTCCTTTTTTTTTCTTGCTATTATTTGGGTTGTGTTTAAATTGGATTTAACTTATAGCCTCATTAAATTATCACAAAATCATTTTACTTTTTGCTCCGATTTAAATATTTTAGAATATTTGTCCAAGTTTAGGAAAAGAATATTTTTGTGTACACGTTGCTTCGTTGTTCAGTTATGACTGTATTATTCGTATTTAAAAAATCGTCTGAAGAATACGAAATTCTTTTCTTTTAACATATATCGAATACGAATATCTCATTAAATAATAACATTTTAATATGATAACTCTTGTTTCTGATAATGATATTTCTAAAAATTTCCCTTTTATATGGGTTTACACTATTCTTACTGCCAGTGGTATATAGGAGTCCTATTTCTTGATATCGCTGAGAGGCTCTCTATTTTCCCTCTCTCCTTTATAGCTGACTTTCTCCTCCAACAATATCTAAAATATGATATTCAGTCAATCAGTCAGTTTGGAATTGTGTTCTTTTATATGAATTAATTTTCTTATTTTCGGTTGCCACATTCGTAAACCTCAACTCAGTTCTGAACTCAAATACCATTTCTTATTCGAAAGCGTGATGACTTATTAGAACCAGGTATCGATTGATTATTTCATCTCTTCTACAGATCTATGACTAAGAAGGTCATCGGAATTTATAAATATCTGGTAATGAAGTTTCTCATTCTTTTAACATTTTCTTACTCTTTAGTGCCCCATGAGCAAAAATAAAATTTTGTTTTGTTATTTATTAAAAGATCTTAATATGTCGCAGCTATCACTATGTAAATGATCATATTTATTTATTTCGTAATTTAAAAAATATGTAGAAACTAAAGATTTAAGTAACAAATTTGAATTAACAGCTCAAAGCGTTTTGGGAATTATGTCTAATTGCTCTTATCATAGCGAAAACAGTCTCGATGTCAATGCAAGAAGTTTGGGACCACGTGTTTTCACTTTCTAATAAAGAAAAAACAGTGGTTAAAAAGCGTCCTGTATAAAAGCGTCAGTAAAAGAGAACGTTACATTTCTCTCTTTCTCTCCCAACACCTTCACCACAGCTTTCAGTTTGTGGAGAGAATAATTATAGGATATTCGCTTTTGACTGACATAAAAATGGTCCCAAAACGGAGTAGAAGAACAGGCAAAGATTGAATGAGTTCAGGAAAAAGAAGGGGAAAAAGCGTATTAAAGTAAGAAAGAAGGAGGAAAAATGCATCTTCTTAAAAGAGATCGAGCAAAATGTCCGCTCCTCCCAGAATGAAGAATGTTTCACTCCCAATGTGAGGAAATGTGTACAAAGAGAAATAGCGACAAAAATATATGTGAAAAACTTTCACTTATTCTGCGAGTCGGGGGATAGATAACAGGGAGAGAAGAAGAGAAAAGTCCCCCCCCGCCCCCCGATTTGTTAAGTTGCCCGAGCCTCACGGTCAGAAAGACATCGAACCGCTGTCAAAGTAACGCCTGCACGCTGGTTGTGATGTATGCTCCCAGAGTCCGGGTTCCTGCTTTTATTAATTTATTTTTCCTTTCAGATTTCTTTCAGCCAGTGAATGGCAACATCGCCAGTGGCATAAAAAAGGCGTGGGAGTTTTTGATTTTCAAGCAGGGTTCATGAAAAGACGTGGGAGCGATGAGCTTTCTGCAAATGTACTTAGATACGAAAAGGGATGACTTCAGCTGATGCTGTTGCTGATGATATTCCGGAATTTTTGAAACTATAAATTGACAAGAAATAATGTTTGTAACTTATAATGTAAATTCTTTATTTTACTAAATATTACATTTTTAATTTCAAAATATTCAATGAAATAGATGGTTATGTACAGTAAATGCAGACAGATGCCACCGAAATTATTTTTTATCATCTTTTCTTTCCAAGATTATCACATTATTGATTGATTAAATAAATATGCATTTATAAGTAATATAAAATTTAAGTAGAATAAATTTCTGTTTGGTGCAGAAGGACGGATCTTTCGAGATTTTTATGACAGAATTACAATGTAAATTTTTCTTGTTTTGCGGTCTTGCTTCAAAGCCGTAGCAGATTTAGTATTGCTTGGAGGCCTGAAATTGTCTGCAAAATTTTAAGCAAATCATTTGTTAAATATCTAACCAAAAAGATCTTTGGTTTATACCACTTTTGCGCCAAGATCTTTTTTCTCGAATTTTATCTTGTGTATTTTGGTTTCATGGATCATTCTTTAATGTTTTCTATGCAAAAATTTAATGAAACTGTAATCAAATTCAAAATTTAATCACAAATAAAAACAGAAAATTAATTTCATTAGTCAACAAATGTTCATACATTCGGTTTTCAAAAAAAACAGATTTCTTATACTTTATGAAGAAATAAATAAATTTATATAGATAATCATTACACATATTTACATCTTTACATTTACATCTCTATTGAAATGCTTGATTTATTCTTGTCAAGAGTTTCATTACAGTATATTAACAACAAGGAATAATATCTTCGTTCAAAATCCTTTATTTAAAACTGTATACAAATACAGTTGCAGTTAAATATATTGTATCTACAAATTAAGAATTACCGTAAGATATATACATTTAATTCGTCTATTAGGAATAAGAATATCATTGTAGTTAAATTATTCTAAAGAAAACATTAAAATTTCGATTAAATAAGCTATAGAAATATTTAAACAGCTGTAAATTCCTTAAATCTAATTGATTGCTCTAAATAGTTTGTTTACAATATTTTTTTTGTTTTGTTTGTTTGTTTGAATAAGGGGGATTAAGGGATTTTTAGCTACAAAGGCTGTCACCCCAGCGTTCAACAATATCTCCAATTAATAAATGTCAAAAAATTTCAAGTGTTGAAGTAAAATATGGAGAGACAGTTTATCTGCAAATGCTTTGCTCGTGAGTTGTTTAAAATTACAGGTTGAAAGAGAGTTGAGGCTCAACTTCGACCAGAGGCAACGTCTGATGCTTGAATATCTTCGGCAGTGCAGTAAGATTATGATCCAAATTATTCAAAGAGTGGCATGTTTCGCAATTTGGTTGATTCGACAGGTTAAAACGATGTAGAAGGCCAGGTGTAATGAGTGCTTTGGTAGAAATTCTAGCGCATATGATGTTTTCTCTTCTATTTCTTGTCCATTTAGCAATATTTTTTATGTCTGCAATTTCTCCAAGAATTTCATAATATTTGCTCTGTCTATAGCTGTCTGTTGTTTTTCTTTTTGAGATTTGTTTGATGCATGAGATGATGTCTTCCGATGCGATCCATTCAATGCATGGGCTGATTTCTGTTACTGATTTTGCAATCGAGTCCGCTTTTTCATTCCATAATATTGTCGAATGCCCTGGAATCCATAGAAAAGCAATATGTTGATTAATCTGTGATTCTTCCACAATTTTATGAATGATGAATGGGAATTTACATGAAAATTTTTGAAATGCTGTAAGAAGTGAAAGGCTATCTGTAAGAAGAAGTGAAAGTTTCTCAGAAACGGAAAGATAGTCCAGAGCCTGGCAAATTGCAAGAGCTTTAGCTGTAAAAATTGAGTTGATGTTGTGGGTTCGAAAAGCAAATTGAGACAGATCCTAAATGCCGGCGATTGAAGTTAAGTTTTGCGATTTTGATGCAGCAGTTGCGATTATGAAACATTGTTTGAAGTCCTTTTGTAGTGTTTTTTTGAAAACTGCTATTAATAGCTGAGTGTGGGAGAGATTTCTTTTGAAAAGGGTATTTTGAAATAATAATACAGCAATTTTCTCTTGGAAGATTCCAATTAATGTTTAGATTAGAAAAAATTTTATCCAAAAAAATTTTGTCCTGTTCAATACGAGCAAGATTGAAATGTTCTAAATCTAATTTGTAGATGGCAGAGAAGGAACTGATAGAAATCTGCTTAATGAGAAATTGTAAGGATAAACGTTTGATTTTTTCACTGAGAATTTCCTGATTGGAGATTAGGGATTGCAATACCGGTATACCGGGATACCGAATACCGGTATTTTGAGTCGTTTGTACAATTTCGTAATACCGGTATTCACAGGTTTAAATACCGGTATTCGGTATTTACTAGAAATTTTTAAAATTGCCTCCACTATACATTCAGGGATCGCCAACATAGCAAAATAGTATACGTTTTTGTTTTTATGTCTCCCTAACGGATGAAATTAATTAGCAAATTAATGGCATAATTAATTGCTTAAATCTAAATTAGCGAAACATGGATTATCCCTGAAAGAAGATATTGTATCCATAACGACTGATGGAGCAAAAATTATAAAAAAATTGGAAAGTTGATTAGTGCAAATCAGCATTTGTGCTGTGCTCATGGAATTCAATTAGGAGTAATAGATGTATTATACCAAAAAAAAAATAACAGAATCTAAATACTGTGGATATAGAAACTTCGGATTCCAACTTTGAAGAGAGTAATAGTGAGAAAGATATTGATAATGAAGATAATGACACTGTAATTGTCTAAGAAGATATTGCTAATGAGGATGAAATATTAACCCATCAAGAATGGCTTCCTATAATTTATAAAGTTCGAATAATTGTTAAGAATTTTAAATGTTCCGCCATAAAAAATGACATATTAATAAAATATATACTAACTGAAAATAAAACAGAATATATGTTAATATTAGATTCTAAAACATGTTGGAACAATTTACTCCTAATGATGGAACGACTTTTGAAACTGAGAAATCCAATCTAAAAAGCAATAATTGACTTAAACCTGTAAATTAATTTTTAAGATAGTGAATTCGACTTAATATCCAGAACTGTATCAGCTCTACTTCCAATAAATCTGATTACTGAGGCATTATATTGGAGAGATTCTAATTTATTAATAGCTAATGCAACAATAAATTTCATGTTGCAGTCACTGAAAGAACAGCACACATCACTATCTGAAGAATTATATATTATATTAAAAAATCGCACAGAATAAAGGCATACCGAAACAGAAAATGTCTTATGGCATTTACATAATTATGATGATTTTAAAAATGAAAATGAAAAAGAAGAAAAGAAAATAACCAATTCAAATCTGATTAAGTTTATAGTAAATTTTCTTACAATTTTTTACCCACAAACCTATCCACATTCAGAAGAATTCGGTTCAGTTATCGAAGATTATGATGACACTAATGTCGATAGTGAAAAGGAATTGTCTCTTAAACAAAAATTAGAATTAGCGATAAATAAAAAAAATTTCAACGAACCAATTTACAATACAGAAATCAGCTATATCCAAAACCATCCGACAAGAAATCGATTTATTTGAAGATGAGGGATTTAGAGGTAAATATTTGGAAAAAATATATCACAAATTGCTAACAGTACCACCAACTAACGTAGATGGCGAAAGAGCGTTTTCGACCGCTGGTAATTTTTGCACAAAATTACTTTTCTGGCTTAATGACAGTACAATTGATGCATTATGTTTTTTAAGATCACTTTTCAAAAATTTGTAATAGTACCACAGACTGAATAGTGATATTTACACTTTTATGTGATTTAAATAAATAAGATGCTCCTTTGCTTTTTTGTGATTCTTTGTATAGTGTTATAATTTATAGGTTACAAATTATTTTTTGTGATATTTACACTCTCTAATAAAACTGGCAAATAAAACAAAGAAATACCCATGTTTGTTTTTTTTCTTTTTTCTAAAATTTCTAATACCGGTATTAAAACCGGTATCCCGGTATTAAGATCTAAAAAATACCGAATACCGGTATTCAAATTTTGGTCCTATATTGCAATCCCTAGTGGAGATGTAAAGTAGAGCATTATTTGGTGTACACTGTGGAACACCAAGTGCAATGCGAAGTGCTTTGGTTTGAATAATATTTCATGCTTTCATGTGAGTTTCTGGAAATTTGTTGATAATTTAACTGGCATAAAAACATAAGTTGCAAATGCTATTGTCTGTGATTGTGATTAAATCTTTTGTTCTTGGGCCATAATGTTTATATGCAAAACTCTTTAACGCATTGATTTTTTAAAGCTTTATTTTTAATTTTATTGACGGTCGATCCGTTTTGATTTCTTTTAGAAAAAGGAATTCCGAGAAATATAATTGAGTTGTTTCATTGAATGTTCGTTCCTGTTAGTGAGATATTTGGGTGGTAAAAATTAATTTTGTTTGAAAGATCGGCTATGTAACTTTTCTATGCATTAACTGAAAGTTTCCAATACGTACACCATTGATATACGTTTTTCATTGTTTTTTTATAATTTCTTAGTAATAGGTTCAATAGACTGGTGCGCAAAAAATAAATATGTCGTCCGCAAAAATCAAACAATCAACTTCATTTTCAAGAGTTTCAAAAAATTCCGATATAAAATTGCATATAAGATTGGCGAGAGGACACTACCATTTGCTAATCCTTTGTTTGTAATTCTTATGTCGGAGAGTGTGTGTCTCCATCGCACTTGGAACGTACGGTGACTAAGGAATTGATGCAACCAAGCGCATATCTTTCCGCAGATGCCCAATTCCAAGCACTTATATATCAATCCGTCAATATAAATCGAATCATAAGCTTTTGCGAAGTCGAGACTAATACCAATGAAATGTTTTTTATTTCTCCCTTTGCTTTTGAAATGCTGCAATATAATGAGTATGTGACTGCCCTATTGTCCTTGCATGGTAAAAAAAACCGAATTGTTTTGGATGAAGTTTTTTGTTCTTTGTAAGAAAATCAGTAATTCTCTTACATAAGATACTTTCAAATATTTTGATAAAAACGGATGTTAGAGCTATTGACCTATATGATGTTATCTGAAGCTTGTCTTTATTTGGTTTTGGAATGGGAATAATAAGTGCATGTTTCCATGTTTTGGGAACATATGCTGTGTGAAAAATCTGTTGAAATAATTGAAGGATGTAATAATTTACATTTTTGTTAAGTTTTTTGAAAAAGGATGCTGGAATATTGTCTGGAACTGGGGTTGTTGTTTTTGATTTTTTAATTGAGAATTGTAATTCTTCGATTTGTAGTGCTCCGTTTAATTCGGTTTCCTGATTGTTCGTAAACTGGATTGGTAATGGTTCGTGAGAACTGGAATTGTTAGCATAAATTGTGCGAACAGATTACTTTGCACGAATGGGTTTGTGATAAAAGAATTGTTAACAGAAGTGTTGAAGGAGTTTTTATCTTCATATTGCTGATTCAGTTTTCTTAAGATAGAATAAATAAACGAGGATTTCTTGCTCTATTACATAATTTATTCTTTTTTCTTTTTTTTTTTTTTTGCTTTTTTTCTATAAAATTTGAATCCGCTTGCGAATTTTTTGTTAAGAATCCAAAATTTAGTCGCTATGCATGTTAATGCTTTCTTCCGATATATGATTTTAAGGTTGTAAAGTTTGTGACGGGTTTTATCCCACCAGGGTGGGTATTGTTTGTTATTGAAAGGTATTTTTCTAGTATTATTGGATATGATTTCTGAAATGTTTGATGAAACTAAGTCTAGGTTAAGATTTGTATCCTTAAAAAAATTTTCCGATTGAAATAGAATAGATTGACATTTAATTTCTGTGAGGAACCTTTGTTTGTTGTGTAAAACTTTATAGAGATGGAAATGGAAATTATGGAAATGGTCGCTGTCAAATGATGATTCAGCAACAAAACAATCTGACCTACAGAAGAGTGATTTGGAACAAAGGGTGGAACAAGGTAAAATGACAAAATTTGAATCCTTTAACCAATCGATAAAATTGTTGCTGAGTCTGGAAGAAATTGTTCAGCCCCAAAAAGGGTGATGTAAATTGAAGTCACCAAAGATGAATGTTGGTTCAGAAAGTGAGTTAAAAAAGTTTCCGAAAATTTCAATGTCAAAACCTGTAGCGTAAATGTTAACTATACTATTTGGAGAAGCTATAATGATTTTAACGGTGAGGATTTCCACGTCCGAATTTTGAGGTACAATATTTTAACAATATAGAATGTTATCTTCTAATGAAATCCTTTATTTAAAACTAGTTATAAATACAGTTGCAGTTAAATATATTGTATCGAAAAATTAAGATTTATCCTAATATATATTTTTATCTAATTCATTGATTAAGAATTCGTCGATTTCAATTATTCTAAAAACACTATCTTAAAAATTTGATTAAACCGTTTCAGAAATTATTTATAAAACATTTTCGAGATTTTCAAATGAATATAATGGCTCATAAAACATTATTAAGTTATTTAATTCAGGAATCTTTAATGAAGTTTAAAGAAGATAAAAACCTTTATTAATTGTTGGACGAAACCATTAAATCTTGCGCAACTATTTTCAAGGAAAATAACTTTCAGTTATGCTGCTACTTTTAACCGTTAATTTAATCATTTTCTGCTTTTATTTGAAAGGAAATTTAATTGGTTTCAACAGAATAAGAAAATATTGTAAAGAATTTCTTTTTTATAGTTAGTATCAATTTAAATCTATCGTATTAATTTTTGCATTAATATCTTATAATATAAATTATTTAATCAAACTATTCTATTCATTTTTCTTTAAATACCTTTATTCGCATTTATAATTAATTAATTATAAAATAAACAATACTTTTCTTAATTAATTCTATTTTTTAAAAC
>JAPMOR010054535.1:0-21152 GCA_026543865.1 Argiope aurantia
AAATGAGAAAACAAGTTGTAATTCTCAACACATTCGGACAGAAGATTTCAACGAATCCTTAAAATGTAAAAAAATGCATTTTTAGAAGTTAAACTGTGTGTCTAATTTCACCCACTAGGGCGTCAGAGTGAAAGGGAGGGGATATTTCCTTTTTATGTTAATAGGTGTACGTTCTGGTACACCTAACAACTTTCAACTTTTCAACTTTATTTCTAATTTTCGATTCAAAATTATTCTTGATATTCATATCTTTGCTTTCCTTAAAAAAAATTATTATAGTAGGATTTGTTGGAAACTGTTTGTTATTGTTAGAACGAATCTCTTTTTTAGAAAATAATCAGTTGCCCGTATTCATGTCGTACAGCAATCGAATTTATTCAACTCGAAAAATAAATTTATTCAACTTGGGGATATTTTTGCAAATGTATTGGTTTAATTGGTTTTGATGATCTCAAAAAACCAAAAGACATTGATTTACACTTGTAAAGAGTCAATTATCAGAAGAGATGCAATTATTATATAGGAAATAAAAGGAATGGGATTCATATATGCAATCTAGCATTAGCATCTGATGAGTCATTGGATATATTGCCCGCAGATTGCAAATATGGTTGTTATTTTTATTGTTCATTCTCTGTTTTTGAAATCGTTTACGCTTTTTCGCAAGCGCCTCTACTCTTTTTTGTGAAAAAAATGGGTAGAGGAAAGAAAAATAATGGAGAAGTATGAATTTACTATTTGGGTGGACTCAAATTATTAGCGGAATTAGGAAGCATAACAACGTCTCATTTTTCTGTGTACCACCCCTTAGAGAAATAGAATTTTTAAGTGCTTTTCTCAGGATAATGAAGCGAACATTACTCATCCAGAAAGGAAGATTGTTGGTAGTTGTGAAGAGTTTATTGTAGTGCCAAGCGGAATATTGATAAACTTTGTGCGAATACAGATTTATATTACAACACGACTAACAAATGAAAAACATGAAAAGAACCAATAAATGATTACTTTTTCAATATGTTTCTTCGTACTTTTGAAAGGAGTAATTTATTCACTAAAGGAAAGAAAAAGAAGAGAATTTCTGAAATATAAAGAGAGAATTTAAAAATTTACAAGAAAAAAAATCTAAGGCGAAAATTTATTAGTTACACCATCAGATAAGTAATTTTTAGTACACCTTAATTGGTTTTCAAGTTAAAAAAAAATTGAACAGATTTTTAAAAACTTTAGCTATAGAAATCCTATATTTAGTAACAAATGTGGCTTATGCGCTAATAGATAGATTTTTGAATGCGTAAATGGACAATATTTTTTTAAGATTGTCTATGTTAAAATATTTTGAAATTTAATTTAAAATTTAAATTTGTACATTTAAAAATTTGTGATATATGCACTATATTTTTATCTATAAAGCAAGGACTGAAACTGAAAAGTAATTTTATTTCTCTCAATTAACAAATAAAGGATCATCAATGAATTTTAATTTTAATTTTAAATTAAAAATATTTTTTCTTCCGCATTCATTCGATTTTCTGATTTCAAATAATTCGGTTTATAAAAAAATGTTTATAACTTAATCTACCATTCCATATTTTCATATAAAAATAATCCACGCTAAAAAACATTTTCTTTATGGTTATTACAATTTGAATACTTTAGTTGTCAATGAATTAAATATTGATATTTATTAGTGTTGTTTCAGTATTTTCCTGTCTGTTAAAATGATTTTATTGTACGAGTTTATATAGTTATAGTTACTCGTATATACTTTAATGCCTCAGTTTTAAATAAATTGGGATAAGATTTATTTTCGATAAGATATTTTAATAATAACTGCATTTGTATTTTTGTGTCAAATTTTAGTTTGAATCCATTGGTAAAAAAATACTGCTTCTAAACCATAAATTTGATTTCGGTGTACCATTCACTGCTCACCAGATTTTAAAAATCGAACTAAAAATCGCCAAAAATCACGCGATAGATTCAGAAAAATACTTAATAAGCACAAAGGTTAATATTTCGTAACTATTGTTCGTCAATGCCATGCAATCCATTCACTCTCTTAATGAAAGATACTCATCCATATTGACTCAGTATCTTTACGATATTCAGCAGCAATTAGAATATCGAATAATATCGTGGAAATATCGAACCATAATAAGTTTATGCAAGAAATGAATCATACTGATAGTAAAGTGATTGGATTTATTATTAAGCCAAAACAAATGTATTATCTAATTTAAAAAAAAGTTGATTGATTGGATTTTGATATTGTGCGGTGCAAATGTATTTGAATCAATGTTCGTTCAAAGTCAGAAAGTGCTATTTTTTGAGAATTTTAAAATAGTTTAAAACTAATGCGCATATTTTTCTATTTCGCATTTCACTTCTGTTTTCATATAACCTTCCATTCATAGCAGGTTTTCAAAAACTACAGATCCGAAAAAGAAAAATTAATTATTTCATTTATTTTAAACACTTTAAGCACTTTAAGGTTCATAGTTATTGATTTTTGATAGAATTTAAAATAACTAATATATTTTATTTTGAATAAATTGTGCATTGATTTGAATTTTAAGGTTATTTTGAATAAAAAAATTACATACTTGCTGGATATAAAATTTAAAAATTCTTATTTTTGACAGTAAATGCTTTATTTTCGCGGACTCAGATAAAAATAAGAGATGTTAAAAAAATATTTTGATTTTTCAAGACTGCTTCGACATTCCGATTTATAAAAACATGCCTCCAGGCAAAAGAAAGGGAACGAAAAAGGACGGAAAATTGAAGGCAGGATTAAAAGAATTGCAAACAAAGAAATATTCGAAATTTACTTCGTATTTGTTCCTTAGAGCTATTTTGCGCTATTTGTCACATAGCAATATTTTTCCGCCATGAGAAATTTCGATGTTACAGCGACCCCTTTTTCGTTTCTTCATTTATTCCAAAAGATGAAATTTACAAATAAAACACCATTTCTCTTCTAAACACAGAAAAAAATTCAGCTCCAGATGGAATTGGTATTATTACTTTTTTTATGAGACTTGCGAGACCTACTCAGAGAAGGCTTGTAACAGTATAATTTCCTTTTTTGCCTTGATTTATTCCTTTGTTTATGTCTCACTTTCATGTTTTATCCGGACCGTAAAAGAAATGGCTGAAAGTCAGGTGAAAATATGATTGTGCGGGGAAGTGTGGACAGTGTAGCTAATGTAATTTAAATCTACATAATTGTGTTTTGCATTATTAATCGAGTAGTGTCAATTTGTTATTGAGTAGTATATCGTTACGCAGCGGTTTGTCAATTACATGAACGTAATTTTTCTTATTCAGTTTTTATGCAGTTAATGATGTCGCTATCTTTTATAATGAAATGAAATATTTTTTTCTTGCGGTTTTTCTAAGTATGTGAATATCATGAAGGCACATTTTTATTATAAGTGTGTTTTAAGCTGAATTATGTTTTCCTTTCTTGGGCTTCCATTCATTTTATTATACTAGAATTGTTTCAATGATTGATATTTGCAAATATATCTCAATTGCTTAATACCTTTTTTAATGAGTTACGTTTTTTATTTGCGAGTAATTTTAAACTAATTTCTGCTAAAAATCAAGTTTGCATTTTTTTTTTCGAATGCTATTTAATCATATATATTTAGAGTGGTATAGTAATTAGATATAGGAATTTCTGTTTCAATAATAAGTATAATTTTTTTTAAAAATCTAGTTTTCAAATAATATAAACGGCATTTTGAAATCCATTTCCTCTATTCTTCTTCGCATAAAGAAGCATTAATCTCAATTTAAATCGATTTAAAAGTCTTATTTTCAAATGTTCTTTTGGTAAATTTATTTATACTATTAAAATTGAATCCTAGACACATTAGCATTGATCGCCTTAACATCTGGTACAAGTTTACATGTCGGAAAGTATCAACATTTGACAAATAATTCGAAAGAATTTTCGTAAAGAATCGCTTTGCAATAAATTTCAGAAAAATAGAAATTACAGAGGAAGTTTTGAAAAATTTTATATTAATATTTTCGCTTATCATTCGAGTTTTGTGTGACTGATATAGTGACCAAAGACCATTTTTTCCTTAATCACATATAAAAAAAACCGAAAAAAATATTTTGTTGGAACATTTTCCTATAAAATCGACACTATATGTAGTTGCCTGAATATATAATTATTATTTAAGTTTCCTTTAGTTCGAAGGTACGTATCGTCAAGCAGCATTTATCTTTCGGCTTCCAAGCCTTATTTCTTTAAAAAAAAGTAAAAACTTTAAAAAAATAATTAAAAATACAGTAAAATATCTGCTTAAAGATCAAATAGACATTTGATTTTGACCGAAAGATAGGATTTAATCCTATTAAGCTTGAAAGAAATTCATTTCTGCGACTTTGCGATTTTCAATAAAACAAAGGGGAAGAAAGAAAGAGGGAAGAAAAAGTACATATATTTAAAAATTACATTGAATTTAATGGCTAATCGGGTTAATTGGTTGGTTGTGTTGTGCTTATTGGCGCAAGGGCCATACATGGCCATGATGCGTCAAGCAATTGGTAGGATTATAATGACATACGGTTAAAAAAAAGTAGAAGCAAGCAGCACAAGATAATAACACATAAAATACGATAATGCCAAAATGAGGGAATTTTTTTTTTAAATTTCAGTTTATGAAAAATAATCTGATTCAAAAGCAGGAGAATGCGAGAACAGTGATGAAAATATATCTTTATCTATACTTATAATAATGTTTAATGTGTGTGTGTGTGTTGGCGCTTTTCAGGCGAGACCGTTTGGCCTATAGCTGCCAAATTTCGAACGTATATACCTGGAAGACCGGGAATGTGCATCTCGGAGCGAGTTTTTCGCATTTTTAATAAGAATTTTAATTAATTAAAAATTAAGTGAAATTTCAGCGTTTATTCACTATAACTTCCGAAAATATTACAGCACAAACCTGATTTTTACATCATACTGAAGATAAAGAAAATTATCTTTTTAATGAAACTAATGTTTTAATCAATAAATTAAAATTCTATTTTTAATGTATTTAAAAAATAATGTAATCATATTTTTTAATAATTTATTTCACACAAGATAAAAATAAAATTTAACTTGCACGTGCACACTACGCGTGAAGAGGAAAAAATTAGTTTTTATCAACATGTTGCCACCATATTGCCAAAAGATCAAGTGAAAAAATAAATCAACTTTTATTGCAAATTAAAGATATAAAAATGTAATTTTCAGCACGTATCTGTAAGAAATGAAATAAATATATCTATACTTATAAATAAAGATCAATGTGTGTGTGTGTGTGTTGGCGCTGTACAGGTCAGACCATTTGACCTACAGCTACCAAACCTTGGAAGTCGAGAATGTGTCCCTAGGGTCCCTTTTTTAAAATTTTTAATTAGAATTTTAATTATTAATTAAAAACTAACTTTACCGCCAAAAAATCTTTTCATTTTCCCCACCGTCAAATGAAAAAGGCTTCAGTCTTTTTCACCAACACTAATGAGGCTAGGGTTAACATTTTTTGGCCGATTATTTCAAACAATTCTTTTTATTTTCTTAATGTTGGCTGCATTTAAAATTAAACATTATTAATTAATCGATCCTTCAGATTCATTCTGATATACTTTTGAATTAAAATAAAACAATATAAAGAAAATTAAAAATTTCTAATCTGCATAGCGTTAATCCAACTGGAGTAGAAAAATTCACCAATTTGCGTTACCGTAACTGGCGTTGAAAATTCACGCATGTGCATTGTGTTCTGATTGTTTACATCTATTTTCAACGGAAGCGGAATTATTTTTAGTTTAGATGTATGCTTTTGTAATTAAATTGTATTTCTGTTAGTTTAAGTTCATTGTTTTTTAAATATTTTTTTTTGCCTGTTCTCGACCGATCATTTTAAACGATTCAGTTTATTTTTTTAGGGTTTGATAAAATTAAATGTTGTTAATTAATAAACCTGCTCATGATGAATCTGAAAAAATTTTGTTGCCAAATTTTTGAGATATTACATAAATTAAGAAATATATTCTTTAGCCCATAAGGTTTAAATGATCAGTGACTCTGTTTTCAGTAATCATACTACAAAAAAAAAAAAAAATGCTAAATAAAAAAATAGCTTTGTTTTAATAAAAAATATTATTATATTAATTGCAGATTAATCCTTTCCACTTCAATTTAAAGCATAAATTCTACGGAAGCTAACAGAATGTTAGAGAGATACAGATTACGTTTTGACTGAAGGCTTTTATAATATTATGAGTTAATTGAAATTTGGAGTTTTAAAATATTTTAATGAAGAAGCTATAAAAGCAGGAATTACATAAAATATTTAATTATTAAAACTTTAACGTGCATTAAGCTTGGCGAACCGGCTGGTCGCCAAAGGCGGCTGGTATGAAATAAAAAAAACAATTATTTTCTGCTATCACAAATTTCAAGTTATCATGTGAGAGCATTATTATTTTTGAAGTCATTGTTTGGCTTAATTAAATTAAATCAATAACCTCGATTAAATTAATCAATCTGGTTCGAAACAATCACGTGACTATCAGATTACGCATGCGCCGATATTTAGAAAAATGATGGGTTTTTTTCTTTCTCAAGATCGGCCGAGCTCCGCGACTTTTGCCTCAAGGGCAGTTTATATTTTATTTTTTATTTTTACAAAAATGCGGTTTAAACTGGCTTGAAATGATCACGTGGCTACTGTATAGCACAATCGTTAATTTTTAGAAAAGCAAGATTTTTCTTTTTTACATTTTATAATCTTTCGAGTTACAAAGCTTTTTTTCTATTTCGAAAATTAAAAATGAAAGTTTAAAAAATTATATTATTATTATAATTATAATATATATGTATATATACACTTTTCGATATCTCCCCTCCATATTTCGTGTTGATTTCCCTTTTACCTCTTTGTGCTTCTTCCTACGATAAGTTCTTATGATCCTGCCCTTTATTGTTCAGACATGAGAAGCGGGTACATGGTGGATATTCTTGCCAAATTATAAGTTTTTGTTACAAGTTTATACCGATAAGTTACCAAATGTAACAAACTGCTTTATCATTTTCTAATAACCATAAAAGCGAAAACACAGTAACATACAACAAGAATCTACTGCAGACAGTAGAGCACAGCGTCGTTCAGCACTATCTTGACTCCATCGCTACTCTGCTAATCCCTGGAAGACCAGTTCTTCACCGTTGATTCCGACTACTCTCTCCGACCACTCCGCTCTGTCGATTCCGACTGCGACAAATCCGTCGATTCCCACTACGACTACTACTACTCTGACTACGCTGTCTGGCAGCTGCAGACCCTTTTATAGGTCTCAGGAGGCGGGGCTAGAAGCCTCTCAACCAATGAGGAATGTTCGAGGCATATCTCGGTTCCTACTGGACGGATCGGAAAAATTCTCGATGTTTCGGGTAAAATCTATTTTGGCTTCAAAGTCGCCAAATTCGTCGCCAAGTCACCAAATGGTGGCCAAGTATTTCGCCAAGCTCTGATACCTCCGACTTGACATCCGGACTCCGTCCAATACAGATGACTGTAAAACAATCTTTCTGATGATGGAACCAACTATGCTGGGAAGCCGGTTCACAGATTCGTAACAATATCTATTAAAAAATCCCAAAGTGGGCCGGATAACTTGAGTAGTAGGGTGTTGGATACGCATACCTTGGGTTGTGAGCTCGAACATCCCCTAACGGATGTTTCCGATATATATGTCGGCTGGTACACGTATAAATCTATTGTAGTCACTAAATCCTCCAAGTCGAGACAATACCACTGGCGATAATAGATCAGAGGTCATCGGTCTCTGATTCAAGTCTAAATTACGATCTATGGATGAGTGAATGAAACATATGAATGGATTCCTTTTTGCGAAATGGGCTGTGACAAACGAGTAGCTAAGACGTATTTTTGGCCCTAGATGGCGCTGCTGAAATCAGTGAAGAAGAAAATCGGCTGAAAATGTCTATGACAAGTGATATAAGCAACAACAGGTCCAAAATTATATGCTGGATGAATGGGGTAACTCTTTTATTAGAGATCATGCTAGAAAGTTTTATGGAAATCCTCCCTGCTGTGTTTTGCATTTGAATATTTATTGTATTATTTTTCAATTATATAACGTTTATTTTAGTAAAAGAATTCTTATTTATCACCAAATATAATTTTTGAAAACAGAGGACTAGATTCTTGAAATGAGTATTGAATACCCGGGCCAATATAATGCGAATACTGCATAGTTATAGCAAATGCGAACAATGTAGCACGATTAAAAGCATTTCGCTTTATGATCCCGTTTATCATTTGGACTCTTTCGCTAATGATTAAGTTGCATATTTTTGTCATTTTCCTGTTTGCTTTTATTATAATGAATAGACACCTTTTAATATGTACAAAAAATAATACTTCTGTTGAAAATATTGCAATTCATGCTATTTTTAATTGCAATTCATGTTATTGTTAATTAATTTTTGTTTAATATTTTAGCACTAAATTTCGAATGGTTCAAACTGATTCAATGTTATGGCTGTTCCTGTTTAAATAAATTAAGAGAAAAAATATCGAAATATCAGAAAATAATTAAAAAGCCTCCTCTGTACTGAGACTGACCCTAAAAATTGAAAGATGTAAAAAGAAATAATGAACACAAACAAATATAATTTCAAGAAACTTTGTTTAGTTTTATGCACATGCATGGAGAGCACGTTATATTTTGCTCCGTGTATATTATTTACTATATTCTATTAACTATTATCAATAGCAAACTTATTCATTACAGTAAAGAAAACTTGTATTCAAAGCAGAGGGAAAATGCAGTCTTGGATTTACATTGCATGCTTAGATTTACAAAGAAATTCTGATATGATGGAAAAGAAACACATATCAATTAACTTAAAATCTTTAATCCTTAAAGTCAGGATTTTCCTGTCTTCAAATCTGTTGACTGTAAGATGGACGAAGACTAGAAGGTCTATGGATCTATTCAAAAGAATTTTTAATCATTCGAATCTACCGTCCACAGCATATAAAATTTAGTTCTTTCATTATGTTACTTAAAATTTTCGACAGCTCCAACTTACGGAATTGAATATGCATGGAGAGCACGAATTGAATATGAATATGCACCCACAAGTTCCTGGCTCGCTTAATTGTTCTTACAGGCAATAAATCTCAGTGACAATCTCCAAATAGGTCACAGAAAAATAGAAAATTCATGCTTCTTCAATGGATAGATGCATGGTGTATGCTCCAGAGCAGGAACTCCATTTAACCTGCATATAACCTGCGCCAAATATAGTAGAAGTGTCATTTATCCTCAAAATCATCTAAAATAATGAATAATTAGCAATTATCATGAAGACTAAAGGTCTTAAAATATTTAAGCGGTTAAAGAAAATTGTACTTCAAAAATGCATCAAAGGTTTGCTCGCTTTTTCAAGCTTAACAGCAGATAGTTAAAGGAATAGTTAAATACAGCAGAGATGAGATATAATGTGAATATAAAGGTAATTTCTACCGAACTATGTCTATATTTTTTATTCTATAATTAAAAAAATAAGAATTCATTGCTATATGAAATGTGGCAATGTGAAAAATTTAACTTCATAACATTGAAACTATTAATTAATTTTAGTAACGGTTAATCTTTAAAAATTTTGTATCATTTTTAATGTGACCAATAATATTAAACCTGTTGTTTATATTTCAAAAATATAACATTTACGCATTGTTGACTTAAGATATGACGTCATGAATGACGTTTTTTCTTCTAGAAGGTTCTTTTCAATCACTTACGCCGCCATCTTGAAAATTTTTGCGACTTCTATTGTAAAACTCAACGAACTGTGAGATTTCTTAGAATTTATTGGAGAAAAAGTGATATTTTTTTATTGTTTTATTTCATTAATAATATTGTATTTATTTGCTTGTTTTTATTATATTGCATAAGTGTATTTTCAGATATAAAAGATGGCTTTGAAGTGGATACGGAAAAAACTGTAAGTTGTCCAGAATATTTAAAATGTTTCCTAATATTATGTTTTACGATAATATAAAACACTATTTAAGACATAAAAATTTATGACTACTATAACTGAGTTTTATATATTTTATAATTCAAATTCATTTATTAATAATTTTTTATTTTATATAATCATAACGGTTGTTTTGCTGTTTCATATTATTATCATATCTTAATACATCAATATAGATCGCTATTACTTGTTAGATGTATCACAAAATGTATATGTATCAGAAAAACAATGAATGTAATGAAAATAAACTTTTTCGCTCTTCTTTCCTTTGGTTTTTATTTTATCATGTTCTGACAGTATTAAAAAATGGATAAGGGCAAAGAGATTATAGCGCATTTTTATAAAGGAAATGATTTATTTAATTATCAAATTGCAATTCAAAAGTCATTTTCTTATTTTTATTATATCATTAGAAAATTTGCCTAGACTTCAAATGATATCGTTTCGCCAAAATTGAGTTTCCTTTGGCGAGTTAGATAATTCTATATAGTTTGCTGTAATTTTTGTGGTCTTCGAAGTAGGCAGTTTGGCGCGTTTTTGTATGGTTTGCATAATTTTGGCTTACTTGGCGGGGAAACTAAGCATTATTCTGAAATCACAAAGGTAAATTTTATTTTCAAGAAGAAGATCACTTTTCGTGTTATAAAATCACTAATTAATGAATCGATAACACTTTCTTGGCATTTTCATTAAAATATAAATCGCCCATATTTTTTATTCTCAATGAGATTTTAAAATATGATATGGTAAAGAAATTCATTTAGAGGAGAATTTCCATTTGCTAACTCTTTACACTTTTGTCAATTCTATATACATGAGAATATATTCTGAATAAAACAAATTATTATTCTATATATACTTTGTTAATATTCAATCAAAAATGTAAAATTTGTCTGGCGATTTCTAAAAATTTGTTTGACTTTGGTCTATTATTTCAAGCACAATAATTTCGCTTAAAATCTATAATGAAATTTTTCTGGTCCGCCACGACTAAACAAGTTAGCCTATCGCCAATAGTAAGCCAAGATAAAGATTGCTGATTATATTATTTATTTTTTGTTTGAAGAAAATTATTACTTCTGAGAAATCATCTCCAGTAACGTCTCAAAACATTAGATCATAATGAACTTGGGGAAAATGATTTATCATACCCAGCCATAAATTTAACTGCCGACTGAAAAGGAATACTTATTTTATAAATTGTTACTTGTCGATTTAACGGGGATCAAAAAGCGGCAAGAAAAAAAATTCAGTGATTTGGCGATTTCAATCGTCAAACTATATTGCATTTGATTCGCACGTTGAAAATTTTTCATAGTAAATAATAATGCATTTTGAGTATATTTTTATATTTTGGTGAAATGTTTTCTTATTACTTTTTGTTCGCAATTAAAACTGAATTGTACCTATAATTTTCTAAGGGCTATCAAATATTTACTGATTAAAGATAAGATTACTTTTATTTTAAAATTTAATTTTTAATTCTCGACACTAACTATGACTAATTTTGTAGAAGTCGTTATGATCTCATTATCAAATATTTAAACTAGAAATTAACTGAATGAAATTGTTGGCTTAAATTTATCGGCGATTAATGGGGGAAAAATATCTTAAATGAATAGGGTTTTCCTCCAATTAATCAGATCTCTATGAAGTTCCATTTCAAATATCAGTATTCTAATACTAAAACTAAGAAGAAAGCGTTTTGTATTTGAAAGTCAATTTAGATATTTTCAGTTCACTGTATCCAGGATTTTGTGATTAAAGCTTTTTCTAAAATTTCTATTAACTACGTTGATCGATTAACTACTATGATATAGCAGGATTTTGCCATTGACCGAACGAATGGAAAAGTATATGCAGTTTTTATCAATGAAATTTGCAATCGTCTCATATCGAATTCTTCTACACCAGTCTAGAAATTTAGTAAAAATGTTTAGGTTTTTATCTTATAAATGGCGATGTCTGTTTAGGAGAATTTTCGCTCTTAATCAAAATTGGAATTAGTAATATTAAACTGGAAAACGGTACTTTAAAGTTTCCGGCATGCGAGATGTGCCAAATAAAAAAAAATGTCGCCAATGGAGATCTATATTAAAGTTGAAGACTATCGATGGGCGATTGCCGTTTCTATTTTATATCTAAATCTGTCGACATTTTCTTTCATATTTTTTTAAAAATTTTCTAACATTCGAGACATTGATGCATTTAAATTATGGTTAAACTGAAGAAAACAGTAATGCCTAGCAACTGAAGTGACCAAATTTTCGTAAACTGTCAAGACTGCAAATAATTAAAAGTGATTCAAAAAGTATTTTTCAAAAGTACTTTAGTAGCCCTCTTTCATACTCTAAATAATGCCAGTTCACCAAAGACAAAATTTTAGATAGTTGCAAAGAAGGGAAATTAGCAGAACCGCTTTGCTTGATTATTTAGGGTTGCCATATTTTCGAAAATCTGTATGGACACGTTAGTGTAGCAGATATCGTAATCAAAACATTTTAGGTCGTTTCGTATTTGAGGAAAGTTGATATCAATCCATGATCCAATGTAAGGTGAAACTTATAAAATATTTTCACAGCAAGAATCAACATCCACTCGCCTTTATAGGTAAGACCTGTTTTAATCGATACAGTTTCCATTCAAATTAAGAGAAAACAGGTAAATTGAGATTTGACTAGGATTAAATTCATTTGAATGCTTTGGAATTTGACAATTTCAAAAATTTTGTTATTCTGTTGTAAATCGCATGATAATAGTTATTTAATTTTTTGTTTAACTGTCACACACTAGTCAGTTTTAATATTACATCACATTTTATAATTAGACCTTAATCGGCGCTCGTCACAATTTGCCAAAAGCAAAACTGCGCAGGTTCAAGCTTCGAGGACGCCAAGATGTTTTTGGTATACAGAATAAGGCGCTGTCGAGCCAAATGTTTGTCATTGAATGTTTATTTACGAAATACTTGTCTTTAAACAAAACATTTGTTTAACAAAAGAAGAAACTTTTTGATCTACTTTCACAAGTTTATTTAAATTGTTATCTTGATAAAATAAGGAAAATACAAGGAAAAATAAGGTAAACATAAAAGCAAATTGGCGCGTATGCTGTTCGGGAAAGATGTGCAATCGGTGGAGCCTGCGCAGTTTTGATTTTGTCAAATTGCAAGGGGCGCGGATTAAGATCTAGTCATTTTATATAATGAGGTTTTTATTTGATTAATTAAACTACTGGATCCAAACTGATATTTCTTCAAATAAGAAAATAGACATGTTCTTTCTGTCTTACCTTTTAATCTTTTGCCCCCACCCCCTTTTTTATTTATTAAAATTACATCCTTCGAAACATATTGTAAATATTTAAGAAAAAGACATATGGTTATATATATTTCCAAATCTTTTTATGTATATATATATAAACGTATTTACATAATTTAATGTCATTTTAGAAATGTAATTAAATGTATAAATGTGTTTTTGACATAGCTTATCCACTTTTAACTTCTTCAACATCTGTTTTATGATATTTTGTATGCTTTTCTTCTTTTTATAACTGAGACGTAAGCAAGTAAGTACATAAAATTACTTTTTCTCAAATCGTTTGCAGATAATGGTAAGATTCCTTGCTTTGTAATTATATATTTATATATTTCTTTAATATAATAATGGTATGTATTAAATTGGAACATTATAATTATGTTATGTTTCGCAATCTAAATGTGGTATGTTTTAATGGGGAACATCTACATATTTCAACTTAGAAATATCGATCTTAATACTCTAGAGTATCTTTCCTAAGCATTTCGCAACATCTTTTTATATAAAAAAATAATTTCATGATTAGATGAAAGTCAATATTTTCTTTTTAAGTAGTTAAATCCTTTTAATTGATTATAAAATGCAAAATGACATTTTAAATATATATACATTGTAGCACAAAAAAAACTGGTACATCTACCAAATATAGTATAGAACTCTAATAGCAAGCAGAAGTGCAAGAAAACGAATTGGCATGGTCTCTCCCAATGTCTGATCGTATACTGGAAAAAATTCATATCATGAATTCAGGTGACCAATGGAAGTCTAACCCAGCAACCATTAGAATCTATAAATAATCTATGGAAGTCTAAAATAAAGAGTAACATTGCAACCACTTTGTAACAATTCTCCTATTAGATTTGTCAAAATCAGTCGGAATGCACAATATACATGAGTGTAATTGAAGGGGCTAAATGTTCACATGCCTATCACTTGTCGGATTCATCTCTTGATATATTTGGGTTCCATATCACACTAAGTGGGCACTCACCGTGTCATTCCAGATATCCCAACAGGTTGCACAATCCCTTTTGAATGTGAATCTCATAAATGCATGTCTCCAGAACCATACACGTGCTCCGCTCAGTACAAATGGAAACGAATTCATCCCCCAGTGCAATTTGTTTCGTATCAACAGCAGTCTAGTAGAGTGTTTTGTGTAATGCAATCAAATCGGTAGACTTTCGACTTCAAGAACCCATATCAATGATGGTCCGTTGAAAAGTTCACACTCTGACTCGGTTGTTGCATTAGAATTCATATCCGCGGGAAAATTAGGGAATGCTGCAATTCTAACTCGTTTAAGTTATCTTGTCAGTCATTGATTATCTGTTCTAGAAGTATTTTAAAGGAGATTCAACACTTTACAGGATATTCAATACTGAAGCAACAGTTGTGCAGTTGTCGCATTCAAAAATTCAAATTTCATTACTACCTGGAAGATTTCTTGTCCCATATCTAGTGTGTCGACTTTAACACATCGCTTAAAATTACTTAAATATTGATAATTTCAAATTGCAACAGACAGAAGCGATGTAACAGCTTTCCAGACACATGTTGTGTTATATAATAGGCTTTTTCTATCATCTTATTTGACTATTACTTGTTACATAGCAGCGTTATTTGCGTATCCACGCAAAGAACCATTTTTACTGGTTCTTCTGTGCAATCTAGTGGGAAATTACATTGAAATTTTTTTAATGATAATTGCAATCAATAATACATTACAAAGACGAAGGAACTAACAGAAATATTTACTTCATTTTTCTGAGAACTGCCATATTTGATTTCAGAAAAAAATATTCTAAAATAGCGGGGTTTTGTATTAATACATGGTGGTAAAAATAATCGTAATAATGCTTTATAATATTCCGGATGTTTACATTCAGAAATTAATAATAAAAAATATCGTTATCTTCTTAATTAGAAAAGAGCAACAGAGGCAACCTTAAAATGTGATCTTTTTAAACCACTTAAATTGAATAAGAAAATAAATATTTAATGGCTAAATTTAAATTTGTGAATCTATCTCATCTTAATCATCAAATATTGGCAAACACTGACTTAAACGTCCATAAATTTTCGGTGTTATCGTTAGTCATTTAGTTAGATCTTTAGTGCTTTTGTATATTTTAGTATACCTATTCACCTCTAGTTGCACCTTTAGTTGAACGAAAAAAGTTTCAGATTTATTTAAAATTTCCTATCAAACCTAATTACTAACAATTTTCAAAATAACGTAAGATCATAGGGGTAAAAAATATCTCCTGTCATACTTTATATTCAATTGCAAATTTTAGTGTTTATTTTTCTCTTTTATCAAAACAATATATTTCATGCTTCAAATCCTATTTATTCCTCTTTAATTGTCTGATATATTAGCCGAATGCCGTTCATAATTGATTAGTGTTTTGGCCAACCGTAAGCCCGTAACATTTTGTTTTGTGAAATAAATTACGTGTATTTAAAAGAATGAAGAATTTGATCATTTATCACATATATATCTTTATAAAGTTATGTTTAGTCGAGAAATGATGCCATACTTACAATCAGATTGAGATTGTAATAAATGAAACAAAGTTTGAAAAAGTCTGTTGTTTATCGAGTTCAATTCAGCTAATCATTTACTATGAAAGTCACTTCAATGCATTTACTAAAAACACAAACTGAGATTTCAAGTTAAAAAAATATGTTAAATTTTAAATTAAGAACATATTTTTGCTCCTAAATTTTATTAATTCTTTTATTCTACGGCAATAATTTAATTAAAATCTATTCGGTTAATTATATTTAATGAAGCTTGCAACTGGTTTCACTAATTCTTCTCTACGAGCTTTCTCTTCAATTCAAGTCGATATAAAAACTTTATTTTCAACAATCTAATATAAATCTTGTTTCTTGACGAAACAATCATTTTTCTCCGAGAAGAAAATTTGTTCCGAATTATAATTTCTTTGATTGGTCATGGTTCTGATTTCAAACATACACATTAAAATACCTGAACAAACTAAACTAACAGGGAAGCAAAACTAATATTCTTCTTTAGAATCACTTTCAACTTTTCCAACATGTGTTAGTGGATGATACTGATGCCCTTTTGGCGCTTCTTTTTCTCTTGTGTTTTGCAGGTCCAGCGTGCGGAGGCTGCTGACCCGGAGGGACCGCCAACAGCACTACAAGCAGCCAAGCTTCGCTGATTTTGCCTCGAATCAGCACCTCATGCGCCAAGTAAGAATTCAATTTTTTTTTTATAAAAATGCAGTACATATCCATTTTATATATATAATTTTTTTTGAAATCATAAATGTAAAATTTTTTGTTTTAAGGATAGAACATTCTGAGAAAACAAAATTTTTAATTTCATGAAAAGTAAACAATTATTGAATTTAATTTTAAACACATAAAATTTAAATTAAATATTCAAGAATATTATAAGAGAATTCCTGGAAAGCTTGAATATTATAGGAATTGCTATAGGCATCTCCTTTGTGATTTAATGGATAAGACTTCCCCATTTTGACGTTCTGAAGATTGTTTATTAGTATTACTTTAATTAGCACAAAGTTATAGGTTTACTTAATGGGAAGCTGAAAGTGGAAAGGAGATTAACGTGAAAAAAAAGGGGGAAACGAAACCAGCAAAAGCAATAATGATAGAGACTTGCAAGGAAATTACTGTTACATTTTTATGAATGTTGACTAACTAATGTTTTTTCTATAATCTTGATTCAAAAAAGCGATTTTGAAAGAATTTCTTCCTAAAAATTTATAAATCCAAGACTGATAAGTACGTTTTATATTGTTATACTTAAATAAACATCTATTTCCGAATATCATATATTATTACTGGGTTATTCGGATGATAGTCAGAAGTAATGGCTCCCGTACAAATATATACTTTGTATATTTGAATGTAAAGTAACTTCATTATTAATCGTAATTTTTTAACATTTCTTTTTGGGAAGCATAAAAAAGTGTAAAACGGAATATTAATTTTATGTATGTTTGTTCCATTCTAGAACATCTAAATGAAAAGTAATTATTGAAACAGACAGTGAAATCTTATCTAATATTATATAAACTACTAATCTATTATCTAATTATTACATTAAATTATTTTATAAGTTAAAAGTGATCTTCATGCTTTTGAGTTGATAATGCTTTCTCCTGTAAGTCTTCTTTCAGTGTTATGTTTTCCAGATGCATTTAGCATTTAGTAAGCATAGCGGGGAATCAGGTATTTATGGTTTTTTTTTCTATTGTCAAATATTTTACGTGATTTATAATTGGAGTAAGTTTATTTTACTTCATCCTTTCATAATTTAGTATTTATATTACATAAGATTCTTTCTAATATCACCAATGAACAAGTCAGAACTAGAACAATCACTTTCCAATTAAAACATTTGTCTTGAGAACTATACTTTTCAAAGCAAATTTGTAGAGAAAGAAAAAAACTGAATGGGTTCCTTTACATTTGACCTATGAAAAATAAGTTTTAATGTAAAAAAGTACGATGATATTCGTATAAGGATTTGTTGACAATGATAACAGCACATTTCGAAACACAAGTAAGAGTACCGTAGAATGGCTAAATACATATGCCTTAACTTCGTACTGTGAAAAAGGCGGCGGAAACTTAATTTTGAGTAATCAATGACTTTTAGAAATAACCGAAGATCGGTATAGGGAAAAATATAATTTGGTTTTATATTCCAGTGCAAATAGAGCTAATTATGGTCCGTTACTTTCATGTATGTCACTTTTGCACATACAGAGCCCTTTTGTTGCAGAGGCTTCCGAGAAGAACCATTTTGGACTCGAAAGAGTTCAGATATTAGAGAAATGGAATTAGAACTAAATGAATCAAGTGGAAGTCACAACTCTAATTTTCAACAAGTAAAAGTGTTTCGAGCTATAATAATGGAAGAAAATATAGAACTTCGCATATTTCTTCTTTATGTTAATTTCAATATGCAATTTTACATTAATTTCAAAATATGTAATGCAAATTCTCCTTATATAGCTAATACTCGATTTTATAGGAAATATAAGGAATACATGAAATAAAATGTTGAGAAAGAAAAGAGAGCATAAAATCATTTGTTCCTGATGCACCAAAATACGTGATAGTTTATTAATTCACAAAAGACATACATATTCAACATTTATAGAAAGTGCGAACTAGATATCAATATGGAGTGACGATTTTTATGTATAGGTCAAATTAAATTAAAGTTATTAATGTTGTCGCGAAACAGTCATCTTATACGGAGATTTATTTTACAGATGCCGGATCCCTACTTCCCCGGCGTGTTCTACATCTACGACGTGGAGGATGGCGTGTGGGAAAGACGGATCTTCGTTTAAAAAACGTAAGTGCTTACCTCCTTGTGCTAAAGATTCATTTTAAGCGACAGGAAGATTTATACTGCTTTTCTTTCAAAGGATTATCTCAGAAAGTATAAACATTTTTGTTTGCATCGATATTGGTAATGAAGAATTGAAATGTGACTTATATTAGTAACAAATTTGAACAGCTACTGGGGGATGGTTATTCTTCGGTTCTCTTCGCCTTCGTGTTTCATGATTTAAATGCAGACTATAGCACTCTACAACCTTTTCAAGACAATCGAATTTAAAATAACACTTTTTTTTCCCCTTCATACCTCTTCAAACAACTGCATTTGAAAATTATATAATTATAATTTTTTTAAATTTAGAAGTAATCGGCATTTACAAGTCGTTTATGTACCCTTAGGGATCAAAGTAAATCTCAGAAACGGATGTGCTTCACTTTATAAGACAGGAAGCTGCATTTTAGAACTTTTACAATACGGAGAGTAATATTAAACAGCGAAATTCGGTCATTAGGAATTAAAATTTAAAAAAATACATATTAGTAAAAGTATATGTAGCTTCATAAATAAGAATATTTCGGTGATCTATTTGTGTCATTTGATTATTGGAACTTACTTCAGTAAGAAAATTAATAAAAGAAAAGGAAAAAAATCTTTAGATGATTTACAACAGCAGTCATTAATCTTGATGTTGAGTTTGTTGTCATGTCATTCATCAAGCTCAGTAACTCCGGTAATTAAATTTGCGGAATTAAATTATTTAGATTAAAAAAAGTAAATGATCATAAAAGTTAAACAGAATTTTATTTTTTAACCTTTCACATTTATTTCCCACGCTCCCCAAAATGGTGAAAAAAACTGCTTGAAAAAGACTGCGATACTTCCTAGTGTGAAACACTTGACAAACAGAGCTGAAATTTAATCTTGAATTACATTGATTTCAAAATCCATTTTCCAATATTCAAATAAATAAATGACAGCAAATAACTAAAGCAAAAATAACTTAAAATATAATTTTTTTAAAAGAAACATACTTAAAATTTAATAGTTTTTTTATATTTCACTTTCAAAGTAAAAGAGCTTAAACACATTTTTTTAGTTAAAATTCTCTAAAAAATGCACCATTTTCTGAAAAGTACAATAATTTACAATATTTGAAGAGGAGCGTTATTTTTTTATTGGTAACAAAAAGAAATCTTTCGATTCGAGGCTTCAAATTACAAGGAAAACATTGATTCCTTTCCCTACACGAGAAAGATGCAATAAAATCGAGAAAGTAGAAGGTGGAAAGGATTATTCTAACACATAATCCTTCTGCTGTATTGGAAGGTGCCCTATTTGCAGCTCATTTTATTACAGAAAACAATGTGTGTGCGGAATCGCTCATTTCACGGATTCACCCCTGTCTCCCTTATTGATTTTCATTCACCGACGCTTTTCTAATACATTAATGGAAAATGTCCCTTCAAGTATATTTTTTTCCGACTTGAAATTCAAATTGCCTAAAAAAATATTTGTCTTCTAAAACAAATTATCTCTTTATATTTCGAACAGAAATAATTTAGGTTTTCATTTCTTTTACAGAAAAGATGCCTACCAACGAGTGGATTTAAACATCAGGCCAAAATCTTTTTTTATTATTTATTTATATTATTAGTTATGTAGAATTTAAGTTTAGATTATAAGTTTCAAAATTGTATTGCTGCATTGCTTTCTGGTACTAGATGACTTTTACATATTATTGCAGCAAACTCATTCGGCGAGAAAAAGAAACAACAAAATTTAGTATATTCAGACTGTAGATTTAAGTATATTTAGCTTTTAAGTAGTTTTATCCTTAACTGTTAAGTAGTTGTAGCATATTCAGGCAATAAGAACTTTCAGATCTTAACTTATGGTAGTTTGCAACTTATTTTTATTCGTTGTTTTTATTAACAAATCGTATTTGAAAATTTCAGACTCCTCTCCATCCCTTGCATCAATACTTTCAACCAGATCCAGATATTTCAACGAATCATTTCATTTCACGTTGCTCGCTCAAATGTGCAATTCCATCTTTACTTATTCATTTAATTTACTTTTTCATTTTCCTCCAATATCGCAATTTTTTCTTTTGTTGCTGAGTTCATGCCTTTTCTTTTCATTTTTGCTTCCTTTTCTCCAAACTCTGATTTCTCTTCCACAATATTCTAAGTCTTTATCAGATTGTTCTTCCATTTTAATATCTTCAAACTTTTTTATCCCTTCCATTGCCTCACTTCATATTTCCCATTTTTCTCATTGTTCTTCGAATCCAATTAATTTATTTCTTGATCCAATTATGCTTCCTTCACTTCACTTCCTCCTCATGCTCCAGCTGCTCTTCGTCTCCAATTGGTTTCTTTCTTCT
>JAPMOR010054544.1:0-46820 GCA_026543865.1 Argiope aurantia
GGGGGGGGGGGCTCACTAAGCTGTCATATCGACCGTTAAGAAAAGTGACCAATGTTTCTTGCTGAAGTTTGGGATTATTTCGTCCTGGCTGTTAATATCTTAGGCATTATTAGAAAAAGCTAAGCATTTATCTTAGAGGAAGTATGCTATGCGACATGAAAGAATTTTTAGTCATAATTGTTTACATATTTAGTGCATAATAATTGAATAACAATGGACAGTTCAAATGCATTACCAATATATTCTTTTATGCAATTTATTATCAATTTATTGACCTGTATATATAAATTTTATTCTCGAATCTTGAAACTAAGTTGCGTGCAAGAATTTCTTATGAATGTGGCGATTTCATGTTTCCAAAAATGACTGTAAGAGAAATCGTCGCTAATGCTGGTTAAATAGAATCGATGTGTTTTTAAATTTGACCAAGCTCACTAAATAATTCTGTGTGAAAACTGTCTAAAAGTGTTATTGAATTTGCAATAAGTCCATCGAATGCTTAGAAGAAAATTATTTTATACGATAAATACACAGCACCAAACGTAAATTTTGTTATATTTCATTTATGAGGGTGAGGAAGTCCGTTAAAGTGTAATATCATTAAGGTGAAATACAATTATTCATTTATGTTCGACAATTAAAGAATATTCAGTTTAACTCCTTATCCTATTTATCTCCAAATTAATTAAGTGATATTCTTAAAATAGAAGTGATGCCTTTAACTAGTTCCTTATTGAAAAATAATGACATATCTGTTTTTAGAACGGCATTTTATGTATTTAAAAGTTATTTAATAGGAAAAAAACATTAGCATATTTAAATAAGTTACGATTTTTTAAAGAATAAAATGCTAAGCATATGTCAGTGTCAGTGTCAAAAAAGAGAGAACTATAAATTAAGAGAAACTTAATCCGAGTATTGCAAGGCATTTGTTCTTTTCTGAAAATTTAAACATAATGTTAATATATTCTATTTATTAAACACATATTGGTTCCGGTTTCAAATATTAAGATAAATAAATTGAATTATGGTCTAGACTTATTATATAGAGGTATTAGAAAAAAATATGTACGTAGGTTAAAAATTTAAATTTTTGGCAAAAATATTGAATTTTTTTAATTCAATATTTTTAGTTTTTGAGCAGGCTTCCTTATGAAAGTATTTAAATTTGTTTTAAGTTAATTCTTTGAAATGGTACATTCATTTTTATGTATGCAAATATAGGTTTAAGTCCTATTTTACATTTTAAATGATGCTTTCTAAATTCAGGTAAAATATTCTTGCAAAACTCTCCTCAGTTAAAAATCAATTCATATTTTTGAATCAAATTTGGTAAAATAATTTTCTAATTTCTATTGGATTTCGGAAGTAATCTCTTCTTTAAAATAGACTTTACAGTTGTTTTGATGTTTCATAAGGAAAAAAAAAAAAAAAAAAAAAAGCGAAATTTATGTTATTTATCACTTGAGCATCAGTTTTTAAGAAATTGTTATTAATAATTTATGTTTCAATTTTTGACTATAGATATTTGACAACACATTTCTGAAAAATTTGAGCAAATAGTTTGATATATTCTTAACTACAAGTGCTTATTCAGATATTTTATTTCATTTATGATTTTGATCTATTATATGAAAAAATGAAAAAAAAATTATAAAATTTTTAAGAAAACTCACCGATAATATATTCGTTAAATTTAAAAGATCGATAAGCAGAAGATATCTCAATAATAATGTTTTTATACAGATTTTTTAAAAATTATCCTCTGTAAGAAAACCTGTCAACTTCGTTACGATACTACAAAATTTTACAACAATTTGTTAAAATCTTTGTAATCTGACTTTTAAATTTTGTATTACTGTCATTAAATCTTTTGCTTTTTGGATAGAATTATAAGAGTTTAGAGTAATTAATTTTACACTTAAAACACTTTAATTATAGATATTTCTCAACTTATAATAATATCAATTTTTGTATAAGCGGATTTCATAAGTTTTAATTTTGTTCTAATCACTCTTTTAGCTATTATACAATTAATAACATGCAGAAAACAACAGAATATATTAAGCTTACTAGAAGAATGTTAATTAATTTTCCATGGATTTAACTACGCTTGCAGACCATGAAGATCATTTTAGAAGACGTGTGTTATTAATTTCAAGCATGTTTATCCAACATCTGAGTGCTTTAGAGAAAGACATCGAGAGTCTTCAGAGGTAAATTTCTGCCTCCTCTAATTAATAAGACATGAATTCCAGTCAGGAAATATTCAGTAGGAGCCCTTTCATAAAAGCTTGTTTACAAGCTAAATCTGTCCAACTGAAGTCTGCACATATTAGTGCTTAGCAAATGTTCTGCTTGACTCATGTTTTAGGCAATTTCATTTAGTATGATATGATTCAAGTGCCAGAACTTCCTGATAATATTCCAACTATCATAGCTGTTTCAAATTTTGTACTACCATATATTTATACTAATTCTTGCTTTCAGAGCTTTATTGTCAATGAATAAACTACTTTAATTTTGTTTTCACAGCGTGGTGACATCATCTATACAAAATTTAAGAAAATATTTATTTCAAGATTCCTCATTAAATATGAAGATGAATTTTGCTTTCGTTTCAATAAGAATAACATATCTGTTAATAGAACGTTGTTTTAATGGTACTCTATATCAATGAAATTTTAATCTTAGAAGAAAATGTTGTTCATGACTTCCTTAAATAATTGTGTTTTTGTATGTGTGGTGGCATCTATAAATATTTACTTCAAGATTTCTCTATAATTATGAAGATGGTTTCCGCTTACATTGTAATAAAGATAGCACATCAGCTAACTGAACGTAGTTTTAACAGTTCTCTAGATCAGAGAAATTTTTAATCTTAAAAGAAAATGTTTATCAGCCCTTCCTTAAAGAATTTTGCCTATGTACGTATGGCGCCATCTATAGAGAATTTAAGAAAATTTTTATTTCAAGATTTCTGAATAATTAAGAAGATGGTTTCCGCTTTCATTGCCATAAAGATAACACGTTGGCTAGCGAAATGTTGTTTTGACACATTTCTAGATGAGGGAAATTTTTAATTTTAGAAGAACATATTGATGACCTAATCCTTATCATTAATATTTCAAGAAAGGAACATACGAATGCACATAAAGCAAACTTAGTGGCAGGAGGAAACAGTGATTATGAGATACACATTATATTTGTCACACTGATCCGCAGCGTGACCATACTTGTTACAACAAATGTATTTTTAATTCATCAAGATAATGATCAGCAATCTCTATCAGTTACTACATATTGTATCATTTTCCATACCGGGATGTTAGATATTTTCCCAGGGGGACGAGATCCGATCATTATATTGTAGTGAATAGCTTATAAACCAGTTAATTGCTTTTGTATCGTGGTCATGCTACTGAGCTGCGAACCACAAGGTCCCAGGTTCTATCCTCGCTCACCACAATCTTCCACAATATATTTGTTATACTGTTCTAACAGTTTATTTTTTTTTATTTGGAAGGAGATCAGTTTTTCCAAGAAATATTACAGAACGTTTGTAAAAAGTGATAGAATGAAAAGACTCTCTCTTGGAATGTAAAATCTTCCTGGTATAAGCAATTGTTACTTCAGTGCTCCTAACATTATTTAATTTTGATAGATTATTAATATTTCATTTACAAAATATGAATAGTTTTAAAGAAAAACGAATAATGTAAAGATATGCGTTTATGTAAGAATGAATACATTAAGCTATTCATTTCATTTTATACTAAGTGATATTTCGATACATTAAACACTGATTTATAAATAACAAGGTCACAATAAAATATTGTAAATTATTTTATTTAAAATAATATAAGCCAAAACTATTTGAATGTCATAAAATAATATAATGCCATAAATAAATAAAACATTATTTAAAGTTACAGTAAGTGTTGAAAATGTAAAATCCGATCAAGATTCTGATTTTTTGAAACTCTTTTTTAAGAAGGAAATTACAGGCAATCCATCAGAAAAAATATTTCTCTTATATCGTATATGTTCACTTAATATATCTATTTTCCTTAATATTTAGAATTTCTATATGTTAGAATTCTCACAAAAATGGAGTTTCATATATAAAGCCATATGTTAAAATACTCCGAGAGCATCACACTATTAACTAGAGCTCCACAAAGTTTCTCCTATGTTGCAGGAGGAAACATTAAAAAAGTGTTGCTTAAATAAATCCTCTTGGACTTTTTTTGTATCGAGGTCATGTCCTTTAATATTGTAGAACACTGTAAAAACAGATAGAAACAGCAGATAAAATATTTTAACAATTTTTATTTATTTATTTATCTATCAATGTATTTTATTTTCACTCATTTTTATAGCAAGATTTAGTATTTCTTGGATACGTGCAGTTTCTTCAATTTCATTTGTATTTAATTGCAAAGAAATATATGATGTAGATCTAAAATATTTGTTCAAACTAACTTGATCTTTTAAAAAATAATGCAATAGTTACTTACTGAAATTATTTACTGAAAAGAATGTTAAAAAAGAATCGTTACAAAATTTTTACATCTATAGCTGGAGAATTGTAACATTGCAATGAAAAATATTTTATCTTTGAAATTTAGCAGTATTAATCTCCAATGATGATATATCTTGCTTACGAAATTTCGCAATGTGGTATAAAAACAAAAATAGAAAATACATCATTATATAAATAAAAATAAAATAAAAAACCTTGTTAAAATCTTATTACTTCTGTTTCTATCTTTGTTTTACAATGCTCTTCAATAATATAAAATTTTTAGTATCAAATGTAACACGTATAGACTCAACAATATCATATGCATATATCATAAATTTTATTTTTGGCAGTTGAAATGTTCAAAACGTGTTTACATTTTACGGGTTTCTATGACATAAGAAACTATATCCCAAAATAACAAGTTCTTTGTTTTAGACACTGAAATGGATCAGTACATTGTGGCTATTTGTATATCACTCTAAAATACGAATTTGGAAAGGAAGGTTTAGAATGGTGATAACTTTGGAATTGCCTTGCTTCCCGGCAATAAAATGTTTTGTGATGCAAAATAACTTTTCTGTCATTGTAATATGCTCAGTAAAGCACAATAATGGTTTTATTCTGTAGCGTTAAAACGACCTTTCTAAATCCTCTGCTGTGAGAAAAGAAATAAACATTACGGAAATGTGTGAGAAAAGTAGAATTTCACCAATCGTGAGAAGGAGATGTAATAACCATAAAGTAGAACCTGCTCTGAGCATTTCAAGAAATAAAACTGGTTTCCTTCCTTAGATGGTAAAACGTAAGTCGTTTAGAAAGCATGTGTATGAAATAATATTATGGTCAAAATTCTGTTGGAATACTTATAAATAATCAACTTAGAAGAAGCGTGTGTACCAAAAATAGATTTACTGTTGAAGGCATAACATAGATGTTAAGGAAAAAAATAAATAGTAGCAAAGTGTGTTATCCTTTGTAATAAGGAAGACAAATTTCAATACTTACTTTACTTATTTTTTACCATTCAACATATCCTAATATAGAACATTTGGATAAATATTTCATTTTCATGAAAATTTTGAGATTTTTCATTATACAGCAAATTTACTTGGAGCATCAAAATAGTAAATTTATGGCTCTTGCAATTTAAAAAAAAAAAACCCAAACCAAACCAATTTAAAGCAGCGTTAGTATATTGCTACAGAGATCGTTCAGTAGTTTTGTGATTATGATAAGTCTGACACATTAAATAATGAAAACGAAGAGATATATCATGGATAATTGATGTAAAAACAAATAACAGAAATTGAATTGTGCATTTAAAGAATCGCAATTATAATAAAGCGAAAAGCAAATCAATAATGACAACAGCGGTACCCAGATTTTAGCTGCGAACTCAACTTCAAAAAAATGGCGGTGTTCTTACGAACACTTCTATTAATATAGTTTTCTAATAGGCCGTAATTTTCTCGAAGAATCTTCATATTTCAATTTCAATTGAGATAAAGCCGTAATTTTTATATTTTTCAGAACTTTAATTTTTTTTGTGCCATCATAGCTACATTTGTTGCTTAAGACATAAAATCTATTTCTAGCCCACGAAATGGTCGCCAAATTTTTTCATGAATGAAAACCGCATTCTAAACAATTCATGATACCAGTTATTGAAGGTATTCAAATCTTTTCACAATAAGTAAATTAAATTTTTTGACTAGAAGAATAGTAAAATTAACATCAAAATTGTATTTTTTAGGAAATTACATGTTCAATAAAATGCATAATCTTTTAATGCAGCGCAGGAAATGATCTTAAAATAAATATATATATTCTTTAACTTTGATATAAGCAATTTTTTTGCTTTCATGCATAGACATCATAGACACCGCATCCATGAAACTTGAATTTTTAATTATTTAAAGGCAAAACCATGTTAATGTGAAAGTATAATTGCATATCTTACAAAAGATTTAGAGTTCACACTAAGAATGTGTTCTAATTATCATACGAATTATCCTTTAAATTAAGCAATCACTTAACTCTTTAGGAAACAATGACTGATGCATCGAATCGCAGAAGTTTTCAAACTTTGACCGATTTCTAATTCAAACTAACAGTTTTGCGATCCTTTCATGTTATCACAAATTCTGACTCAACTTTGGCAATGATGAGGAGCCCTGTAGAGAAGGAAAAATAACTAAAACATTCGTCTTTTATTTTATTACATTCCTTTATATCGAAACTTCTTAAATGAACATTAAATGTTTAACAATTAATATCTGAAATCTCTGTTTAAAAACATGAAAACGGTGTTCTAGTTCATTAGAATTTAATGAATAACAGGCAGACAGAAAACTGAAAATTTAAAAGACCAGAAAGGCTATAAATACTACTCATTTTAAAATCCTTTAACCTTTTTTTTTGTTTCAAACGACCTTTCAGTAATTGTTACCCCCTTTTTTATGAAAAATATAGAGATATTTCTCGATTACTTATAAGGTATATCAAAAATACTTGAAATGCATGTTTTTTTGTTACAGAAGCCGTAATTGCTTCTAGAATCCAAAGTGAAAAACTTCCATATCTATGAAGCTAAAGCTGTCTTTAAAATTAAAGCCTATTTTCTAGTTTTCGCCTTTTTTTTCCTTTAAAAAATCAGACTCTAAGGATTATCTAAAAAATGGGATTAAATGTGAAAATATTTCAAAACAGTTGATGGATGAAATACAGAAAGATGTTTCTTGTTCTTCGAAAATGATAAAACAAAACTAAATTCGACAAATCTTTTTTTTCCTTTTTTCCTTTCAGATTTAAATTTTGGCTATTGCAATGAAGAAATGGGTATAACATAATCTGATGCAAAAATAGGTGTTTTCTCATATTGTTGTTGGCAAAATCATATTTCTTGAATAGCATTATGAAACATTCTCTATTTAAATTAAATAAATTTCGTTTTATTAATTTTCTGGCAATGTGAAAAGTGTGTTTTGAAAAATACGGTATAATACTTTAAAATGTTTAATTTATTTGAGATCTTCAACTCTCTTCAGCGTATTATCATTTTCGATATCTATATCTCTCAATATGGAAACAGTGTTTCAGACTATTTCTTCAAAATTTTTGCATTACCTCAATATTTTTTCTTTTATACTCCGGCAGCTCCAAATTTCTTTTCTTTGAGATGATATTTGACAATAGGAAACAAAATTAAGTGACGAGGAATAAGATCTGGTGAAGACATCCAATAGGATTTCTACAATGGGAATCCGACGTCTTACCGGACTCTGAATTATTTGAAGTGATATTTTTCAGGTTAAAAATCTGTACTCTATTTTTTCTCAGGTAAGGTTGATTTTTCTATACTTTTGAAATTGAGTACTTAGGGCACTCAAGTAAATAGAGAATTCAAATTCAGTGTCCAAATCATTCATGTTTCGAAACAAATTAAAAAGCTTGTTGAATTCCTCAGCATATATATATATATATATATATATGTGTGTGTGTGTGTGTGTGTGTGTGTGTGTGTGTGTGTGTGTGTGTGTGTGTGTGTGTGTGTGTGTGTGTGTGTGTATGCTAAATCTTATATGTCATATTTTATGATGTATCTTGTTTCTGAATTACAAAGATGTTAAAATTAAACTGGATTTATTCCGAGAGTTGTGGGACCGTTTCAATTCCTATAAGTCGTATATGTATATATTCGTATTCGTATATGTATATATTCGTGTATATGCGAACATATATTTAAATTTCTATGAATTCCCTTTGTTCGGAAAATTATGTATCAAGAGGGTATTTTAATCCCTATCTCTAAATGTATATGATTATCTCAAATAACAGTCTTTTGCGACAAAGAAATGCAAAAACCATCGTTTATATTTATATATAATTTTGTTTAATGATGGATATATTGAAAAAATAACTTCTTGAATGCAGAGTGTTTTTTTCTTCTTTATGCAAATAGACTTGATTGGAGTTTCATCTGGATGACCCTTTTAGATAATAGACTAAAACAATTTTTAAGGAAAAAATAGTTGATTTATAATTGTAAATGTAACAAATTAATACTTATAATATGAATATCCAGTCATAAGATGATGATAAAATGTTATTGAATTAAGAAATTTTTTTTTGTACTTAACTAGCATGGTGTAATTTTTTTTTGTTTATAACATAGCTGTTGAAAATGGTGCAGTGAAAATAATCTCAAAATATTTTTTCTGAACCCACATTTTTTGTTGTACTCCATAATGCTGTTCGCAGCACTCGAAATTCTCAATTCCTTATCAATTTTTAGTCATTGTACTTTAGAAAGTTCTTTTTTTATTAATAGAACTTCCTTGATATAATATCTGTTTACAAGAAAAATATATAAAACACTCCGGTAATATCTATTATTTCTCTAGCAACATTTTAACACTAATGTTTCTAGTTTCTGAAGCACATTTATTCTGCTAAAAATAGAAAAACAAAACAAAGCACGGAGCATTAAATTTGATATTCCAAAGTGTTGACACAAACATTCACATTAAAAATATATCCCCAATAGATATTAAAGTTACTCGTCCGTTGATTACAATGTATGGGAATTGCAAAATCTCAAAGCTCCCCTGCAGCGAGTATTTTATTAAGATTCCAGAATTCGAACAAAATGATGTCCATTTGGATTTCAGTGACAGATTGAGATGAAATTGGGCGAACAGACGTCCAATTTTACTAGGAGAAACAATTTGCAATATCTCTGCTGTTCCTTTTGAGGCGAATAACATTCCAGAGAGAATTGAGGGTGAATTCGAAAACGATTTACGAAACAATGTTTCCGTTTTAATTTTAGATGTATTCGGTAAGTCTCATATTGAATTGTTCATATTTGAATTGAGCAATCTTTTATTTGCTGCGTAAATGGAAATTCTATAAAATCAAAGAATAAGAACTGGCGCATTCTTTTATGGAAATAAGTTTCTTTCTGCCTAAGATGCCATTTATAGAAATGCAGTAAATTGCCTCTCTTGTAAAGTGTACATGAACCATTTTGATAACTTCAGTAAAAGAAATATATTTTACAAAATTTTACCTTAATATGGAGCAAGTTCCAACAATAAAAAGCAAATATTTAACAAAATTTTCTTTACTAATTTTTATCGATTAAAGCATGCATGGTATTTTGCAGTTATTATCTCTGAACATAGCGATAATAAATTATATAATTTTAATTTAAACCAAAATACTAAATTAATGATTTAATACTGATTCATTAAATTATTTTACCGTCAACATAAAAGTCAATCTGCATCAGATTTGCAGTTAGTGCATACAAATAATATACAGATTCCTATCATACATATTTCTTACCCACATTTTACAAATTAAGTTTTAAGCCCTTAATCTTGAGTCATTAATTAAGCTATTCATCTTTAGATACGTTGGCTGTAGAAGATTGTTTATAATGGTTTGGTTTCGAGGCCAGAATTTTCGAGGTTTGATAACCAATTTCGATTAATCATCTTCTAAACGGCTATGGTGTACACGATCTGAGCCCCATGGCGAGGAGAAGAGGGAGGGCCAGATCAGGTATTGAATCTCATCATCTTATCATTTTTAAAACTCACTTTTATCACTTGGGATAGATCACTTACGTGGTTTATCCCAAATTAACCCAAGCATTGCTTTATGACAAGTGTTAAAATAAAATACTATTATACCAATGGAAAATGTAATAGCAAAATTTTTCTTTTTTAGAATCTGTACTTCCAACGTCTTCTTGATTCTTTACTTTCTTGATTCATTTTTTTTCTTCTTAAATCTTTCTCTTAATTTTATCCTTTCTTCTTGCTTTCATTTTCTAATAATTATTATATATATTCTTTCTCCATTGCTTTTAACTAAATATATGAGTTAGAAATGTTTTACTTTTTATTAAGTGAGCCTCTGTTAGATTCTTTCAGTGCGTGCATGTATGTGAATCCTTGAGGATGCATGTTAATATTAAAAATAGAAAGTCTAACAACAGGAATCAAACACGAATGAAGATATATCTTATATATTCTATTAAATTAATACTTTCCCCTCGCTTAGTTTCGAAAATTTTGGTTACATTTTCTTAAAAAAATATATTACGGTTAGTAAAAAAAATAAAAAAAAAATAAATTAAAGCATCATTTTATAATTTAATACAAGGATAAAATAAATTAGCAAAAGCATTTTTTAAATATATAAATTATTTTATCTTAAATCAAAATTTACAAGGCATATTCTTTTTCATTGACTAGTTAAAGCAGATCACTTGTTCACATTACCTTTATCACACAATTTGGTTGGCCGCTAACTCTGCTGATATCTTAGAGCCTATCATAAATATCATGTTCCGAGGAAATTTTTATTAAAAAAATACTTTGTATTACAGCTTACCCCTTCCGCAATTATTTGCTTCCCGACCTAATTATTACTTCGAAGATCGAAGAAGTTTTTATCTTAAGAGTTTCAAAAATTAAGTTTGTAATCTGTATTTCCAGTAAGACATTTCGACTGACATCTTTGCCAACAATCACTGGCAAAAAAAGTCTGCTAAAGAGAATGAAGAATAATCAACTCGAACACGAGTCAGTGTTTTATTATTATTACCAACATCAGTTGTCAGTAATATTGTCTATCTATGGCCATTTGAGAATACCACCCCGTAATAAATGGGTCATTCGGTCTCCCCGAAGTAGCTGAAATCCTCGAAGGGAAGCGAGACCATTTATTGCGAGAACTGGGCGACGTCTGCTTGGGGCAGGCTCATCAATTCTGTCGGACCCGATTATTTTTCTGTCGAAAAGCAAACGAGTGTCACTTATTGCCGTCCGCATGAAGTTGGCAACCACCGTGAGGGGTGGAGTTGTTTCAAAAAGCTTGCAGGGGCGGATTTGGGTGAAAGGATCAATGAACAGAGGTCGAACTATGATGAATTAGATTGGATACTTTTCACGGTGATTCTTCTCAATGCAACTTTCACAAATTTCAAGGATTTTTTTAGTCCAATAAATATAATAAATAGTTAATTGATTTTTGCAGTTGAAATTAAAAAAAAATGACTTATAACTTCGAAAAAAATTTCGTGAACGTAATGTTGGGCATTACTACATTTCTAATTAATTATTTCAAAAACTGTAAATTGTTCCTTTGTTTATAGAATTTTAGTTGCTGCGTAATAATAATATCTAATATGCGTAGCTGTAATATTAATATCTAATAATTAAAGAGTCTCAGTGTTGCACCTGAAGTTTTTTTTGTGTTAAATTTTATATCATCTTGCAAACAATTACTGACGCTTTGTTATTGTTAATAAGATTAATGATGGAATTTATAAATCTTATTCAAACTGAATTTAAATCAGAAACCACAGTATAGGATTTAAGAAAAAAAATTAAAGGATGCAAACTATTTAACACTTGAATTATGAATTAAATAATAAAAAATCGTAAATACTTAAAATGAAATATAGTCTTTTTTATTAAGTATAAAGATATAATTTTTTTAAAAGGTATTTTATAGAATTTATTGCAATAGCTCTTAACTGCTGTTTACACATTCATATTTGATTTCAAACGAATCAGTAACTTATAAATATAGAATATATATGATTCCAACTATGTATTTCATTTCCGCATAATACATATAGTATAGTTTCAAAAAATTAGCAATTAATGGAAAATTTTGAAGCTTATTATTCAAAAAGTAATATATGCTGTATCGTCTTCCTAAATTTGTCAAAGAATTAGTCATTAATATATATATGACATTGAAAAAAGTTAATTTAAATTAATTGAAAATACATTTTGTTGAAAATGAATTTAGCGATACCACAAAGCTTGATAAATTTAGTCTTGTTTATCGTGTGACAAAAAATATAATCACAAATAATATTAAATATAATTAAAAAAAATTAGCAAATTTTGCTCTGTCCTATTACTTCCCACTTGAAAATTATGAATCGAAATAATTCTATATAATTTCAAGGAAAATTACACTTTACCATTTTGATTGGAAGATATTTAATTATATTTTCAACTTGTTGAAATTGAAATTGTTCAATGAGATAAGCTGAAAATTCAAATATAAAAACATTTTATTTGTCTCAAAATATATTTAAAAAAAGCAGAGTAATGTGAAAAAAAATATTCCAATTGTAAAATTAGTTAAAACAGCTGATGATAATTAGTGGCACAGATTAATTTATATCAATTTAATTAATGATAATTCAGAATAATTAATATAATATATTTTATGTGAATGTACAAGTTTATTTATTAAACTCGGATGATATTATACATATATTTGATACTCTTGAAAGAAAAAAAAATGCAAAAGAAAAGAAAAACCAAAATTTCTATTCATACTATATTATAAAAATCAAAAAAACTTTTTCTTTATTTATCAAGTCAATCCATCTTATCATACTGAATAATGAATCAAATAGGTATGTTAAAAGAACTGTAAATTATTAGGGTAAGGATGGAATATGAAATGATAATAATAACAACAAGCATTTTTAAAGTAGAATTTTGATAACCAAAAGCAGTTTGAATGCACCATAGTACTAAAAGACTTATATTAGTTGCTTTCCCAAACTGAAGTACATTCAAGAAATTAAGTTATGAAATCTTCATGGAAAAGAAGTTTATTTTGAGATTAATTAAAAATCATAAGTTATTAAAAATAAATAAAAATAAACTTTTATGTTTGTCTTAAACACTGACTTCATAAGTATTGCCTTTATATACACCTCATCAATGGTTAAAGTGAAAATAATTTTCAATGAAATAAAATAGAAGATTTAAAAAAAAGAATAACATTGCATTTCAAAGGAAATATTGTTTATAATATTATATTATTATTTTTTCTTTATGTACATATATATTTACCGATAACTTATTAAATATATTAACTATGATTCTAGGCACTTAAATAAACAAAATATTTAATAGATGATATTTTCACTCATACTACAATGCATCTTCTGAGCCAACATATATAAATATATGGTTAAAATTAAAAAAAAAAGAAAATAGAAATTCTTAGTTTATTATTTTTTTATTGATTCTTCTGGTTAACACGTAGTTAATAGCTTGAAGATAATATAGTAATTAAAGGTGTAATAGCTAGACTATAAATTTAACCATCCATGAAGATAGTAATCAATTTTTCATAAATTTATATAGTTAATGGTATTGTGTAGAGTCAATGATGCGTTTGTTTCATTTAAGTAGCTCTTAAGGAACCTAGAAAGAGACAATGTGAATTTTCAGAGTCTAATTTATGCCCCGAATTGTTAAGAAAACGTGTATTCTCCCAGGTTATATATAAGGAAGATTTTCAATGTTTAAACTAGTTATCTTCAATTTATGCCCTTAAATATTTGCATTTGAGAATTATCGTATTAATCCCACGTTTTATAGCATAATTGAAATCACTGATTTGTCAGCATAATCAAGGAATTCTTCTTACTACTAATAAAGAAGAATAAATATGCATGTATTCCCGTCTGTTTGTGTGTACTGATGCTTGACTCAGAGCTGCCAAATGAGGCATATATATACTTTGGCTAATGAAAATGTGCAAAAGTAGCGATATTTTTGAAATTTTGAAAATAGTTAAAAAAAATAATGATAAAATGAGATTTTTCTGTTTGCCATAACTTCCGAAAATATTCCTGCACAAAACGGATTTTCACAATCTTTTAAATTTCAAATAACTGTATTTTAGCTATATTGATTTCCTCGCTTTTCTATTCGCTTTTTTTTCTTCTTTTTAGGCATGCATTCAAAAATGTGCGTGATGGTTGGTGGTATGCTAATACGACAGCTACTCTGTAATTTTTGAAACAATAAGTGCAGACAGTAAATGGAGGAAACAATTCACGGATACATTTGAAAATATGAATTATTTTAGCCTATCAGCTGATTTGTTATTGGCTAATTTCAAGTAGTTTCTTTTAGAATAAATTTTAGACAGAAGGAAAAATAGAGCTAAAGCGAATACAATATCACTCTATGAGTTTCTAAGATTTTAAATTTTGATTAAATCAAGAAGAATGCGTTCAACATCAACAATTAACCTTTAGCAATGAAGGTCCATCTTGTGCTACTGCATTCAGATGGTTTACAGAATATAACAGAGGTCGCAACTCTCTTCAGGCGGAAGAATACTGGAAGGTCGTTGCCAGCTGTAATCCTGGATAATGTGTTTGCAGTATGGAAAATGTTAATCAATGGTAATCACTACAATTACCAAATGATATAAATTAACATTGAATACGTCGGCATTCATAACATTTTTCATGAAGAATTACACATGAAAAATATAGTTTATCGTTGGGTTCCCCGTAATTTAACTAAGCACCAAAACGAGGAGCACTTCAGAATCAGTAAAGAAACCCTTAATTTACTTCGAGATGGTGGTTACTATAGTATTTTCAAAATAGTAACTGGTGATGAAACGTACATACCAACTTTTGACGTTCCAACACGTCAAGAAAGTAAAGTATTGGTCTTTGAAGGCGATCCAACGCTCGCAGTGGTGAAAAGATAACTTGCCTTTAAAAAAGTAATATCTGCAATTGTTTTCAGAAGTACAGGGTTGATCAAAACCATCAAGGTGGAAGGAACGAATACAGTCTCAGTTAACCCGTATACCGCTAAGTGTTTTCCAGAAATTAAACAAGAAGTGAATGTTGGTGGATTTATTCGCTTCCATGGCAACGCATCTTCTCATTCAGTACGATTGACAGTTGTGTTCTTAGAACAAACACATTTGAAATTGATCGAACATCCACCCTACTCACTCAATCTAGCCATTTGTGACTTTTGACTATTTTTTTAATTTAAAAAACAACTTTCTTGGACATTGTTTTCATTCTGAAGATGAAAGTGATTATGCTATAAATGCGTATTTCATCAATCCCTAGAAATGAATGGCTTGAGGCATTTAATCTTTGAAAAATTCGCCTAGAGAAATGTATTGATGCTGAAAGATACTACTTTGAACACTCTTAAAATTTCGTACGTATAGCTTTAAAAACCTTTGTGTATCACAAAAAGTTTAGAGTTACCTTTCTATGTGCATGTTCCTCTTACACCAAGCATAAAATAAATTTTGTGGAAACGATTGATATAACAGTATTCAACCTCCCTTAACATCATTATATGATTTTATGAAATACTCATATCACTCGCAATGAAATATTAAAGCTAAATATGTAAAGTGACACCTAGAGCTTAACATATTTGTAAGGTTCTTTTCCACAAGTTATCGCCTGATTCATCGAAAAAATCCGAAAATCGATATAAAAGAGAAAAAAAAATATCGATCCTTCTTTTTTTTGTTTAATCAATAAAAAGCAGCAGAGATTTTCGATGCCCTTAAGTCAAACCTAAAAAAAAAGTTAAGAACCGTATTTTTTTTCCCAGTTTTATTTTATGGTAAGAGGATAAAACTTTTGCAGCAAGTTAAAAATTTTGCTTAACACGAAATCTGCTTTGGGTTCCTGCGTAGGAGTATTTGATGTATTATGATGGAATGTATAAAAAAAAAAGTAAAAAAAAAAAAAAAAATGGAGCAACTTTAGATACTTCCAGTACTGAATAGAGTTCCATGGACATTATTCTTCAGACCAGACACTGAATCAAACTTCACGAAAGACTGAAATATTCAACTAAATATTCGATATGGAAATTTTTGTATATCTTATAGCACTTTCACAAAAAAAAGAGGCAAAAATTGTGTTATATCCTTTTAAAGAAAACGACAAGAAAGTCCCAGAGAATCTTAATATTTATCCTGAGAACATGGAAATTTTTGACACAATCTTCTTACATCGATAAAAACGGTTAAAAACATTAATATTTATAGGAAAGCGTTTCTCACCATTCAACACATTTGTGCATATCGACAAGAGTCTTATTTCTCGCATCTTGTGTGAAAGCAAACTAGTTATGTTTTTCATATGGCAAAATTTCAGTTACGTTTTTAATTTTGGACTTAAGAGACAAATCGTATAATTTGTGTGAAATTCTGTAGTTTAGTATGCTGAAAATAAATTTTATAATGGCAATTAAATATTTTTTTTATCTAAAGAATAATCTAACAATTATGGATATTATTATTGAATTAGTTTATATATACTAACGTCCTGTTTTAATGCAACACTAGGGCTGTTTTGAGACTGGCCCATAATTTTGAACATCGGTCAGATGTCGAGAACAACACCTGAACCACCCCCTCCCTTCACCAAACTTGAATGCTACATCAGCTGGGAGAGGACGTTTGGCCACTACGGATTTAGAGTGCACCAGACCTGCTTGCTTGACGGTTCTTCGGTGGAATCGGGTCTTGAATCTGAAGTCTTTTGTTTACGTGGCCGAGATCTTACCACCAGGCCACTGAGAGTTAAAGAAGTATCCGCGTTTAATTGAAGTAGAGCCATTAAAATTGCATATCTTTCCCAAAAAGTAGTACGTTTTATTTATTCCAGAAGTATAAAATTCTGATTTTCTAGAAATAAAGATGTTTTTATCTACTTTTTTGTTGTTGAACTGCCCATTTGAGAAGTTATCAAGCTTATAAAGAAACTATTGTTAATTAGAAGTAGATCTGATGTATAAGCAGCATGAAGTAAGATTTTATAGTCAAGTCCCTTCAGTTGCCCAAAGGGATTTCAGAGACATGCGATCGGGCATAGTTATAAATTTTTTCATCTCTGTTTCAGGATTTTGTCTGAAGTTACGGTCTCTAAAATTGATATTCTTAAAGAATTTTGTATTTTTCAATTAAAGTAATCGTACCAAACTTACGTGCTTTTTAATTAGATGGTTTATTTTGATGACTAGCGAACTGTAACTAAATTGTTTTTCGCATTTTAGTTTGGGTAGTATTTTGGCCTATTTTATTTGTCTAACGTCTTTTATTTTTATTTTTTCATATAAAACAACATGATATCGGAGACAGTATGATTTCTCACATAAAATAGCAGGATTTAGCGATAGGTGTTTTTTGGGCTATGTATGATTTTTAATTATAAAATTGATATTCTTAAAGAATTTTCTATTTTTTATTGAAAGTAATTGTGCCAAATTCCGGTGAGTTTTGATTCAGTAGTTTCTTTTGCAAACTAGTGAACTGTAAATATAATTTTTTTCCGTGTTTTAATTTGGGTAGTATTTTGGCATCTTTTCTTCGTCTAGTGACCATGCTAAAGTCTTTAATTTTTGTATCAAGTTCTTTTTTTCAACATAAATCAGCATGAAATCAGAGACGGTATGATATTTCACATAAAATAGCACATTTAACAGTATATATTCTTTGGCTATGAACGATTTTTCATTATGAAGATGCTATTATATAAAATAGAATGTTGTTATTTGAAATTTTGGATTTTTAATTTCTCTAACCGCATACATTGAATTGCGGTTTTTCACATATTTCTTGTGGGTATCCATTGAAAATATTGCAAGAAATAATATAATTTGAAATTTTTCAGAATTTCTTATATGCATTAACGTGCATTTTGGCATAATATGGTTAAAATGCTGTTGCACTTTAAAACACAGTACAAACCAACATTATAATATTAAACATTATAATGTCAATATAAATATTAAAATATCCTACACTTTTTCATGTTTTCATGTTTTCTTTCTTTTCTTCTGATTAATAGATAAAATCCACAAACTTAACCTAATTCTTGACAATCCAGAACATTCTTTAAGCTTGTTAATTATTCAGACATAAAATAATTCTAAATATGCTAGAAAATATGAAATATTTATTCAGAATTTTAAGAATTATTATTAACAATAATTGCTTTGAAATTTATGGTTTCATTCTTTAAAAAATATTTCAACCCTTTTATTGCCCTTTATTGATCAATGGAAATTCCTTCCAGTATTAAGTAAGCATATGGACTGTAATAAATTATTTATTTTGTAAGTAGATAAAGCAAATGTTGGCTATTGCCTTTCATTTATATAAAAAATAAATGCATACATTGCATTAAAATTAAATTTTATCTATCAGGTTAAATGGATTTAACGAAATTAATTTTGAAAAATTCCTATAATATTGTGAGTATGGGAATAATAATTTCAGAAAAAAATATATATATATCGTCAATAAAAATGTGCCAGAGGTAAAGCGAGAATTATTCTAAGAAAAAACTGAAAACATGAAAATACTTACGAATTTCGACCCATTTTAGAACTAGTCATTAATAAATTGATATCGTCATATTTTAGTTTCCATATTCTGCAGTATTTATACAAGAGAAAAACAACAAATGCTTTAATAAAGCATTTCTCAGACAGTGTCTAGATTTCAATTATAACTATCGTTATATTTCTCTTTACCTATATAAGTTAAAAAAAAATTTAGCATACAAGATATATGTTGTTCTATTTTTCTCTATTTCTTTTGAAAACTGCATCAAATTAAATTTAAGAGAAAATTAAAAGTTATAACATGAACAAGGAAAAAAACCAATCAAATATTCCAATAATCTAATTTTATATCCTCTTGTCCCCTTTTCTTAGTATTATGAATTCATCCATTATATTTACACAATGAAAGCTAATAATTTATAGTTTGTTATACCAGGTTATCTTGATTAGGAAAATAGTTATTATAATTAAGAAATACATTGAAATGGCGTGACTTTGAAGTGTCCTCGTAATTGAAATATATTTTTCAGTGCTATTTTATATAATGAATAGGAAATCCATTAAACTCCTTTTATGAGATTGAAAAAAAAAGGAAACTAAATGTCTTTCTATAGTGAATATTACTACTGGATATATAATTACAAATATTTCATTTAACTTTTTTGTGTAATGTTAATGGCGTTACAGGAACATATTTTGAATTTCGAAATTTTTAATCGAAATTTTTATAGATATGTAACTCGTATTATTTTAGAACCCTTATATCATTTTCTTCTTTCTGCCATGCATTTTCTTCATTTTCTATCAATATCTTTATGAATCCAATTATAATAGAAGAAAAAACAGCGGTATTTGAAAATAGACGCTATTGAAATTTTTTTCACTATTTGTGTGATTCTGAAATAAAATCAAAATAGTATATACAATGTATAACTTTTAGTATTGCATGCAACTTTTATGTCATACTACATAGTATATACATAAAGTTTCAAAGTTATTACTAAAAGTAATATTTATATTGAAACCTATTAGGCATGAAAAAAAAGACTAATTTTGTAGCTGATCATCAACAAAAGAAGATAATAATCATCTAAATACTTTTTTTAAATGTATCACGTTTATAAATGCACTAAAAAGTAGAAAATAATTTATCCTAGTCCCAGGGAAATTTATAACTTCTCAAGCATTTCTACCTCAATACATACTGTCCTGAAATTTTATAATTGTATATTATTGAAATTCGTAATGAATCAATTAATTTAAATTTAAATGCATAGTGCAAGGACAAATTATTTTATACTTATTAATCAGTTTAAAAATCTGGTATATTAGTTTATTTTATTTAAATAGTTCTTGATTGCTTTTTTAGTCCTTTATATGTGAACTTTTACAAAGATTGAAGTAATTGATTTTGAAGTAACTTCCAAATGAGCTAACGACTTGGAATGACGTGATCTTTCTATAAAGAAACTTTTTAACCGATTGCAAAATTTGTGTCAAACTGACAAACAAACAAAAAGAAAGTGATTTGTAATAAGATTTATAATATAAGACAGACAAGAAAGCAATTTATATAGAATTGCTATATTAACATCTGTTAAAATGTTAAGTCTCTGATTTATCAGGAATTTAGTTTCAAACCATTTGCAAAATTTGCACTGAACGGACAGACAGAGCAGAAAGCGAGTTAATAAAAAGTGTTAATTAATAATAAAAACCCAGTAGAAAACAATTGTATGAATGGAAAAGTTATGAGTTTCAAATTAGGTATGAAATATTTTGCTAAAACTTATTAAAATATTTTTTAAATTTTAATCAAAAGTAGAAATAAAAAATGTCGCGCAAAACTGGTTTCACTGATTGAGAAATTTTCTCTCATTTTTAAATGATATAAAAATCCTTTTTAATCTGCAATAACTTCGGTTGCTATAATGAAAAAAAAAACTTCAAAATTTGATATTATTTTAATTAGTTTATTTTCTAATCGAATTTTTCAAGAAAAAAGCTTATAGGTGTTCATTTCCACATTCCAAATTATGTCCAGGGTTAGCATAAAAATTAGTTTTTCTCTTCAGAGGGTTCTTAAATGTGTTCTTTTAGTCTAAATAAATAAAAAAAAATTACAGATTATTCAAATAATTCGCTAGACATTTATTAAATAAAAAATTAACATCAAAATTCAGCAATAGATGGCACAATAACAAATGGTGTTAATTTGCATATATTAAAATATTTTTCGCGTACAGCATATACCTTTTAACAATTTTCATTCCATAAAAAGAAAGTCGGATTCTGCACTAGCATTATTTATTTCTCAGCACAACATGTCACATTGTACGAAAAAGTGCTACTAATAAAATTGCTCGGCCAGAACCAAGAGAACATAAAAAATGTAAAAGAATTCCATCGTATGAAGTAGATCCAACGTCTCTATGTGTACTAGGCAAGATACAGATATTTGAACAACTGGCCAAGTTAATATTCTACCGGGTTCACGTCTTCTGACGACGAAAATGTGGCTATCGCTGTCATTGAAACCAGTGGTCAGTTGCCGTATTCTCGGCACATTAAAGTGAGTGTACCAGTTGTTTCTTGTGGATTGCATATGCCTTTATTGCACTGTACAAAAATTCTTACGGCGAATTTTGTATTTTTATCCCTACAAAATCAAGCTTAGGCACATATTGTAGGACGAAGATTTAAAAGTTTATACAACTTTTTCACTTCAATTCATTCTTGGAATATAAGCCAGTTGTTCTTAGATTATTTTGTGGATTGGTGAAGTTAACTTTCGCCTCAGTCGACGAGTTAATATCTACACTTATCGAATTCGGGTAGTTAGAAATCCTCACGCTAAGCAGGAATAATCAGAGAAAAATGACGGCATGATGTTGGTTTATGTCTACGCTTATGATTGGATCGCATAATTTTTTTGAAAGATTACTACAACCTATATCAAAATCTGTTCCATGATAGGACACGGTATTTTTGTAATCCCATAACAACACCGTGGATTCCATCAGGCCATCATTTTAATCCAGGATGGGGCCCTTTTACAGATTGATCGTCATGTAAAGCAATTACTAAGGCAGCATTTCACTGGCTCACGAGTGGTCAGCATCCATTTTCCAATAGCACGGCCTCATCATTCGTAGCTATCACCCTTTGCGACATTTAGTTGTGAGATCTTTTGAAGGACAATATCTACTGTTAAAGCGGTGTTGTCCATGCCAGATTTGAAGGAACAGTATTCGGGGTCATATTCTTGATATTCCACCAGTCTTGCTCCCTTTAGCTTTATAAAATTATCTCAGAGATTCAAGCATAATGCTGAGAATGAAAGGAAGAGAAATCTTTATTGAGAAATGTAGATTTCTATATTGAGTAATAAATCTATACTGAAAAACCTTGAAGTTACTTTTTAATTATTATTTAATATTTATAAATAAATCATATAAAATATTTAGTATATATTACAACAATAGCTATTCGTGGACTTCTATTTTAAAATTTTTTATTTAATGCATGCCAAGTGTATCATTTTAATTATATATATTTTACATTTTGTCTTAAATGGATCAAGAGAACTTTTTCTATAGCCCTCTGAAGCGAGAATTATTTCTTGTCAGCCCTGTATGTAGCAAGTATAGAATAAGCGAGTTTGCCTGTAAAGTACCAAATCATGCAGATAAGCTCATAAACATTCATCTTTACTTTTAAAATTCCTCAACTGATTCATCCAGCTAATTATTATATTTAAGTTAAATTGCTTAGAAATTTCAACTTCATGTCCATGGTACTGTCAAATTGCCAGACATTCAAATGGCATTATTTTAATTATCTTACATATATTCTGTTCCGTTCGTTAATTATTTGATAAACTTACAAAAAACCGTTCGAAATTCAGTGCTATAACATAATCTATTGTGGGGAACAAAATTAAAAATTACCAAATTTCTTTTGAAAAATATGCACGACTTCTAAATTGGTATCATTAAAGATACAATTTTAGAAATTTTTATACAGCTCGAAATTTATTTTTTTGCCAAAATATTTTTAGAAGTTATCACAGAACTAAAGTAGTATTCTAAACGACATTAATTAAATTCTAATTAAAAATTCGGAAAAAATCTCAACTGTGTGCACATTTTCATGCCAAATACAAATGCATCACATTTAGTAGCTATAGGTCAAGCAGTATAGTTTATTGAGCGTAAACACCCACACATTCATTTTTTATTTAAAAACATTTGGAACATAAATAGGGCTTTACTAGCCTATTTTAATGATACATTAAAAATTCTAAATCATCAGACTGTTAATCTCATTTATTAATCAAATATTCATCAATTGACAATTTTTCTTAATTTATCTTTATAAAATTTTACGAAAAAATTAAAAAAATATTGAAATAACATGACATTTTATTGATTAATTAACCTTTCAGTACAATTAACCTTTAAAATTTACATAATTTTTCATGAGAGCCATATGAATACCGGTTAAGTTTTAATGTAGTATGATTCTTTTATTTTTTTCTCAAAATTACGTATGAAACAAAAGCGCAACAAAAGACAAAAGAAACGCATACAAATTTTGACGACACTTCAATATTTCAATGACAATTACTTTTTCAAGATGATTGAAGAAATCCCGATAATGGTTCACTTCAAGTATATAATGCAGAGGTGGAAATTGCACAAAAGATTAATCCATGGTTACAATAGTAATATTCCTGCATCTGTATACATTATTGCTATAAAGGAGTTTTCAGAAGACATAAAGCAAGATATTTATTTTTGCTTTCACGTTTCTGTTTATATTTATCATAATCTAGACATTTGAATCAAGCATTTGGCTCTAGATATTAAATATTTATCTCCTGTTATTTTAAGAATTGCAAAAAAGTACAAAATTTTGATAATACCCAACATTGGCAATACATTCAAATTTGTTCAACTCTTAATTTGTTTCATATCACGAATTCTTATGTTTATTTTTAAAGAAAATTAACTAATAAAGAAGAGATAAAATCTAGGCTGTCTTTATTCTGTGATAAAAACGCTTGTTTCTGATGTTTTAAATGGAAATAAGCCTAATAAAAAATTTCAGAGATATCAGCTGAACTCCAACTAAAGAGGACAAGGAAACGTGAAATACATAAAAACATAACTTGGAAAATTTATGTAAAATATTTTGATCGCAAAATGCAATTTTATTCAACTTTTCAAATTTTATTTTAAACCACAGTGATGTATATTAAAACTTCTAATTCAAAAGCATTGTGAATTAATTAATAGAACTTTAAAGCAAAATATTACAATTTGATGCATAATAAACATTATTGAATTCGCCATGATTATAAAATTATGCATAAGATATTCAAATTATACAAATCTAATATTACTGGTGAAGCAACTGGTTGAAAAAGGTGATTAATTAAAACAATATTTAAACTATCTGTAATTTTTATTCATTTCTTATTTTTCTTATAATATTTTTTAAAAAATTGGAAGTTTCTTCAAGGATAAATTAAAATACAATTTCTAAATGAATTCATAGTTAACAGTATTCCTCAACAATAAACAGTGAATTCTTTTTCCTACTGAAAAATAATAAAAATGTTTCCTGATTTAGCTTGGGGGGGGGAAATAAGTATGGATTCTTATTGTAAAATTGTGTAAGTCTTACAATAATTTTCAGAAAATAATCAAGCAAGACAAACTAATTGATGAATTAATCAGTAACACGTGTATTAATTGAAATTGTTAGGATGCAAATGGTTGTTTTAATTTGTTTATTCATACAAAGAAAGAAGGAAATTTAGCTTTTTCCGTAAAAATGAAATTCAATTTTTTTAATGAAATATTTTTGAAAAAAATATATACCACATTTAGGAGTATGAATATTCGAATTCGCCACCTGAATAAATTCGCCTTACCCATGAAAACTTCCCTTAGGCTACATTTTTTAAAAAAATCTTATATAATAAGCAAACTCTAATTTATTTCTAAATATCAAAGAAAGGATTGTTTGTGCTCTCTTAATAAGATGAGTATTCCTGTTTTGAAATTATTCATTTCATCAAAATAATATTAAAATATATAAAATTTCTTTACGTATGGAGAGAATATGTTACAAATATTTCTAACACGAATTTTCAAAATATTCTTGAGAAAAAAGTTAAAAATGAAATTTGCTTATAACCACAGACAAATTTTTATGATTCATGACAACCGAATAATTAAACAATCTTTATCGTAAACAAATTCCATGACGTGCGCTAGTATTTATTCTCAAAAATTAACCGGATATTAATTCTATAATTTTCAAAAGTTTGAGAAATATCTCTAAGAATATATATGAAAAGAAATGGACGATTGGAGATGGCGGTCAACATTCATGGAATGCAAAATCTGTTTAATTTTTAGAATTGTTTAAAATTTGTTAATAAAATTTTGTTTATTAAATTGGTTTAGATGGATTAAATATTTGCTTGAAGTATATCAAATAAAAATTTGCCTTTGCAGATGTTTCGAGTAATGTGTTTTTGTTTTGAAGTGATGTGATCCCAAGCCACTGTTTAAAACATGTTTTTCTTCATGAAACTGAGTGAAACAGCTGCGGTTTTCCAACACCGAATCTAAAGCATCGAAACAGAAAGTATTCACAAGATTGGTTTCTCTTCTTCTTTTAGGAACGATGCAGAAAAGGAATCAAAGTGCCTAAAGAAACAAATTCAGTAAAATTGGGATGAAAATAAATGTGGTACGATGGACAGTCTCGCAATCATTTATAAATTTACAATAAACAACGTTCTGCAACGTTTTGTGAATGTACTGTGGATTATTTTAAGTATAAAATTTATTTATTTATGATAAGAAAGGCAGCTCCTTTATTAAAGATAAACGAAAAAGTCTGCTAAATTTTATGGATTTCAAATAAAATATAATGTAATGAATATATATATATATATATATAATATGATAAAAATATAATAATATAATGAAATTAAAGCATAGAATAACCGAAGAAAATTATATTTCGTGTTAATTAGTTTTATGCATGTTTCTTAATTTGCATTACTTTACACAAATTTAATGAAAACAAAGCTACTTTGTTTAGACATTTTATGAGTTATATAAATGTTTACAGAATATAAATGTTATACATTATATAAATGTTTTACAGAAGTACTAACAAAGAAACTGATGTAAATTAGTTCGAAATCAAAATAAATTGCTGTATTTTCCAAAATAATGAAATAATACTAATAAAAATGAATGATAAGCTCAATATTTTTGTTATTGTAATAGTTGGAATAAAAATCGTTTTCTATTACATAAATGTCTAAAACATCCTATCTCCTTCAGCAAAATTAGAATTGAAAACAATATATGGAATTGAAAAACTTTACACACTTGAATGCAAAGCTCAGATATGAGATTTGCATTCAATTATTTTTAATTTTTTGAAATTGAATGTAATAAATAATAGTAATTGTTTTGCAACTATAAATTATAGAAATATTTGCGCATTCTACATAGAACCAAATGAATAAGTATTCAACACGTGCAGTTAAAATCCAAAAATTATTTGAACTTCCACAAAAGGATGGAAATTATTACATGTATCTACATCGATGTTGATTGCTGTGAAGTTAAATTTTCTCAGTATAAAATAATCTTATTGAAAACTAGCCGCCTTTGGCGACCAGCCGGTTCGCCAGTAATATCGCTCGCTACAATTTTCAATTAAATATTTTAAGTAACTGGTCTCTTAACAGATTCTCAAACAAAACATTTTTAATCCTCAAATTTTGATAGTCATACCAAATTTATACTGTTGTTTAGATCGTTTCGTTCAATTTACTATATATATTTTGATAATTTGTTGTCATTTCCGATAAAACTTCAACTTTAATTTAAAGGAGAAATGATGACATTGCAATTAATATAAAGATATTTTTTAATAAAACCAAACGTTTTATTTTATTTATCATCTTTATTGTTATTTATTTATTATTATTATTATTGAATATGAGTATTGCAAACAGAATTGCTCGGTATTTAAGTCTTATGTGAACTACAAAATATTTTTCATAATTTATGTAATATCTCAAAGAATAATTCAACAAAAATTTCTCAGATTCAGAATAAAGTTCAGTTTTTAGTTTTGCTTTCAAAAGGATTGAAATGAAATCAATAATAATATTTTGTTCCGGCCTATAAATATATTTCAAAAATTATGAAGTCTTAATTTAATGCAGTAAGGTATCATATTCTGGGAAATATTCTTTTCACACCAAATTTTAAATAAATGAATGAATGTTTCTGTTTTCCACGATCAACTAAGACTTATTTATGAATGTTTGAATGTTAAAAATTTAGAAAAACTCAACATTTTCATAATCTTGGCCCAATTAATCTTGAGAAACCTGCGCGCTGATTGGCGTATTTTCTTTGAAACGATCGATGGAAAATCTAAAATTATCCTTTTTTTATTAAACAGTGATATTCAAATTTTCATAAATCAGTCAGTTTAAGTGATTGACTTAGTTGATTGGAAATTAACTCTTTTTATTTAAAATATTAGTGTTTCAAGAAAATTTTGTTGTTCGTGATTTCCACAGCAGAAGCTTTATATGAAATCACAAATTCGTTATTTATTAGAGCATTTATTGAATCAAGTTATATAAAATATAATCATTTTCCATTTAGATCAATTTAGCAGATCTGTGTCTTACTAAAGGTTTACAAATTAGCTGTGTGGCCCTGATTTTAATGGATATCCTGTTCATATTAAACAAAACTTGCCTTAAAATAAAACTGATTTATTAGATTAATAATATAGAGAATGTAAAAGATCATAAAATAATTTTTCTTGAATTTATTTTTTAGAAAAAATAATATTTCATATTTGTTTCATTTCCTACAGACACATGCCGAAAATTATATTTTCCCATTAACGGATTCATTTTCAAAAAGATTTAATTTATTTTTAATTGGAGCTTTTATCAATGTGATGGCAACACTTTGAAAAAAGCTAATTTTTTCCTATGAATGCGAAACGTGCTCGTGCAGTTTAAATTTTATTTTAGTTTTGTACGAAAAAAATTGTTGAAAAGTATAGTTAAAATATTTATTTAAAAATTCATTAAAAATAGAAATTTAATTTTAAGGTTAAAACATTAGTATCATTAAAAAGATAAATTTTTGATTTTTAATTTCATGTAAAAATCTTTTTTGTGTGATAATATATTCGGAAGTTATAGCGGAAACACGCCAAAATTTCGCTTAATTTTTATTAATCTATATCTGTACTTATAATAAAGCTCAATGTGTGTGTGTGTGTATGTGTATGTTTGCGCTCTACAGGCCAGACCATTCAACCTACAGATACCAAATTTAGCACTTGTTTACCTTGGAGGCCGAGAATGTGCACCTGGTGGTTATTTTTTTGAATTTTTAACTAGAATTTTATTTATTTAAAAATTAAGCGAAATTTTGACATGTTTCTGCTATAACCTCCGAAAATATTACCGCAAAAAAAGATTTTTACATAAAGTTAAAGATCAAAAATTTATCTTTTAAATAATACTAATGTTTCAATCTTAAAATTATATTTCTATTTTTAATGAATTTTTAAATAAATATTTTAACTATGTTTTTCAATATTTTGTTTCGTAAAAAATAAAAATTACAATTAAGTACGTTTCGCATTCATGGGAAAAAATTAGTTTTTTTCAAAGTGTTGCCATCATATTGATTAAAGCTCCAATTAAAAAGAAATTAAATATTTTTGAAAATGAAATCTGCAAAAATATAATTTTCGGCACGTGTTTGTAGAAAATGAAACAAATATGAAATATTATTTTTTCTAAAAAATAAATTCAAGAAAAATTATTTTATGATCTTTTACACTCTCTATACAGGGTGTTTATTAGTCCCGGACCCATTTTGATGTTTAATGACTCATAAAATAGTGAAGATATAAACAAACTTATGGCATTTATTGATGGAATAACTCATAATTTTCCTTTTCAGGTGTGAATATTTTTACTTTTGTAAATATCGTCTGCGCGTGTGGTTAATTTCAGATAATTTCATTTTCCTGTCTAAATATCTATATTTTTCTAAATATCGTCTGCTTATTAATTGCATTTTTCTCTCTTTTGTTTTTGGCAACTAAGGAAATGTTATGTTTACTTTTGATGTGTTTGTTCTATGTAGTATTTTTGTATGTGATGTTTTATTCGAGTGGATAATAAGGAGAATGCATACACAACAAGAGAAATCACAGATTTTATGGTGGTTTATAGAAACGAAATCGATACTGCAAGCACAGAGAAATTTCAGAAGAATTTACGAAAAAGATCCTCCATCCAAAAACAGTATCTTGCGGTGGGAAAAGAATTTTCTAGAAATTGGAAGTATCGTAGATAAGAAACGTTCCGGACGTCCTTGCACAAGTGATTTTGATGTTGAGCGTGTCAGAGACACATTTTTACACAATCCTAGAATGTATGTAAGATCAGCGGCAACAGAATTGGATATGCGAATTTCGACGGTGCACAATGTTATTAAGAAAAAATTAAGACTGCGTGCATACAAAGTTCAAATTGTTCAAGTTTTGGAACCTAACGATAGGCCTAGGAGGATGGCCTTTGCAACAGATATGCTAAGGAGGATAGAAGATGATGCTTAGTTTCTGAAGCGCATAATGTTCTTCGATGAAGCATCCTTTCATGTTTCTTGCATTGTTAATCGTCATAATGTGCGCATATGGGGATCTGAAAACCTCCATGAATACCGTGAGGCACAAAGGGATTCCAAAATTTTAATGTGTGGTGCGGACTAATGCACGACCGAGTCATTGGGCCTTTCTTTTTTTACAGAAAAGATGGTCTCACCAGTCGTATACTTAGGCATGTTGGAAAACTTCGTATTTCCACAACTAGAAGAGCTTCAGCCACATGTCTTTTTGCAACAAGATGGTGCGCCACCTCATTGGGGTACCATCGTTCGTACTTTTTTGAATGGCCATTTTCCAGGAAGATGGATTGGGCGAGGAGGTGCAATTCCTTGGCCACTCAGATCACCTGACAGAACGCCGCTGGACTTTTTCCTTTGGGGGGTTTGTAAAAGACAACGTTTTCAGGAGGAGAGTGGCGAACATTGATGACCTAAAAGTCAGAATTACAACCGCAATAGGTTCTGTGGATGCCGACATGCTTTCCGCTACCTGGCGTGAAATTGACTATCGACTTGATATTCTCCGTGCGACGAAAGTGGGACACGTGGAAGTGCATTGACAAGGGTCATGAAACTTTTTGAGTCTATTTAACCATTTATGTTATTAATTTTAATCTATCTTTATTATTTTATGAGTTATTAATCATCAAAATGGGTTCGGGACTAAATAAACACCCTGTATTATTAATCCAATAAATCAGTTTTATTTTCAGGCAAGTGTTTTTTAATATGAACAGGATATCCATTCAAATCAGGGCCACACAGCTAATTTGTAAACCTTTATTTAAACACAGATCTGCTAAAATGGCCTAAATGGAAAATGATTATATTTTATGTAACTTGATTCAATAAATGCTATAATAAATAACAAATTTTTGATTTTACATAAAGCTTCTGCTGTGGAAATCACGTTTAACAAAATATTCTTGAAACACTAATATTTTAAATAAAAAGAGTTAATTTCCAATCAACTAAATCAATCACTTAAACTGACTGATTTATGAAAATTTGAATATCACTATTCTATAAAAAAAGGATAATTTTAGATTTACCATCGATCGTTTCAAACAAAATACGCCAATCAGCGCGCAGTTTCTCAAGATTAATTGGCTTAAGATTATGAAAATGGTGACTTTTTCTAAATTTTTAACATTCAAAACTTCATAAATAAGTCTTAGTTGATCGTGGAAAATAGAAACATTCATTCATTTATTTAAAATTTGGTGTGTCCAGAATATGTCTTAGAATATGATACCTTACTGCATTAAATTAAGACTTCATAATTTTTGAAATATATTTATAGGCCGGAACAAAATATTATTATTGATTTCATTTCAGTCCTTTTGAAAGTAAAACTAAAAACTGAATTTTATGCTTAATCTGAGAAATGTTTGTTGAATTATTCTTTGAGATATTACATAAATTATGAAAAATATTTTTTAGTTCACATAATACTTAAAAACCGAGCGATTCTGTTTGCAATACTCATATTCAATAATAATAATAATAAATAAATAACAGTAAAGATGATAAATAAGACAAAATGCTTGGTTTTATTAAAAAATATCTTTATATTAATTGCAATTTCATCTTTTCTACTTTAAATTAAATTTGAAGTTTTACCGGTAATGACAACAAATTAGCAAAATATATATAGTAAATTGAACGAAACGATCTAAAAAACAGTATAAGATTGGTATGACTATCAAAATTTGAAGATTAAAAATGTATTGTTTGAGAATCTTTTAGAAGACGAGTTACTTAAAATATTTAATTGAAAATTGTAGCGAGCGGTAATACTGGTGAACCGGCTGGTGGCCAAAGATGGCTAGTTTTTAAATAAATAAAATTCTAATTAAAAATTCGAAAAAATAACACTAAGGTGCACATTCCCGACCTCCAAGTTATACATGTGCCAAATTTGGTAGCTGTAGGTTAAATGGTCTGGCCTGTAGAGTGCTAAAACACACACACACACACACACACACACACACACACATTGAGCTTTATTATAAGTATAGATATAGATGTTTTTTTAAAGTAAGCGAAGAAGGGGAAAAAATTATTCTAAAATATTGGGTAAAGCAGGTGTTCTGTCTTAGAGACGACTTTTCCCTTTCCAGCTCTGTTGCTATAGGGACAGGCGCATGCGCAGTTTGTCTAGAATTTTGATACGTTTCTTTTTTATGTATATATGTTTTTTAAAGCAAGCGAAAAAGGAAAAGAATTATTCTAAAAAATTGAGTAAAGCAGGTGTTTTTATTAAATATGTTTTTTTAAAATGGAACGAAAAAGAGAAAATTTATTCTATAAAATTGGGTAAAGCAGATGTTCTGTCTTAGAAACGCTTTTCCCTTTCCAGCTGTGTTGCCATAGAAAACTGGCGCACAGCTGTTTATTCCATTATGTTTAGCTATTCAGATTTTATAATGTCTAGTTAGAGTAATGGTGAATATCAATATGTTTGTTATCGTCAATAAATGTTAATTTTATTACTAACATGATTATTGAAAACAGAGTCAGAACTATTTTTCACGATCAACTAAGACCTATTTATGAAGTTTTAAATGTTAAAAAGTTAGAGAAACTCAACATTTTGATAATCTTAGGCCAATTAATCTTGAGAAACCTGCGCGCTAATTGACGTATTTTCTTTGAAACGATCGATGGAAAATATAAAATTATCCTTTTTTTATTGAATAGTGATATTCAAATTTTCTTAAATGAGTTCCTTTAAGTGATTGATTTAATTGATTGGAAATTAACCCTTTTTATTTAAAATATTAGTGTTTCAAGAACATTTTGTTAATCGTGATTTCCACAACAGAAACTTTATGTAAAATCAAAAATTCGTTATTTATTAGAGCATTTATTCAATAAAGTTACACAAAATATAATCATTTTCCATTTAGACTATTTTAGCAGAACTGTGTCTTACTAAAGGTTTACAAATTAGCTGTGTGGACCTGATTTGAATGGTTATCCTGTTCTTATTAAACAAAACTTGCCTGAAAATAAAACTGATTTATTGGATTAATAATATAAAGAGTGTAAAAATCATAAAATATTTTTATTTTTATTTTATTTCTTAGAAAAAATAATATTTCTTATTTGTTTCATTTCCTACAGACACGTGTCGAAAATTATATTTTTGCAGATTTCATTTCCAAAACGATTTAATTTATTTTTAATTGGAGCTTTAATCAATGTGATGGAAACACTTTGGAAAAAGCTAATTTTTTCCCATGAATGAGAAACTTGCTCGTGCAGCTTAAATTTTATTTTTATTTTGTACGAAAAAAATTGTTAAAAAATATAGTTAAAATATTTATTTTAAAATTCATTGAAAATAGAAATTCAATTTTAAGGTTAAAACATCGGTATCATTTAAAAGATAAATTTTTGATCGTTAACTTCATTTAAAAATCTTTTTTGTGCGGTAATATTTTCGGAAGTTATAGCAATAACACGCCAAATTTTCGCTTAATATTTAAATAAATAAACTTCTAATTAAAAATTCGAAAAAATAAACCCCAGGTGCACATTCCCGGCCTCCAAGGTATACACGTGCCACATTTGGTAGCTGTAGGCTGAATAATATGGCCTGTAGAGCGCCAACACACAAACAAACACACACACACACATTGAGCTTTATTATAAGTAGATTAAGTTGTTTTCAAATGCGGAGACTAGTATTTCTAAAATTCCAGTATCATTATATTGATAGATCTTTATTTATTTTATTAAATTAATAACTCCAGCTGTAATCAAATAAAAAATATTGTTTTTATTTAACGAAGGAAATGAATAAAAAAATGTGGCTTACTGGCAAGTTTTTAATATGAAGTTTTTAGAAAATTCTGAATCATAATTAAATGAGTTCCTTTTTGTTAATGTACATACTCAATTTTTAAAACAAGTTTTTTTCATTTAAAATGATTTTGTAATTAGTAAAAATTGAGTGAAATTTTCAGAAATATTTAATTCTTTTGACTGGATTACATCTTATCTTATTTTCTGCAAATTATCATGGATTACAATTACGGGAAACGTTTTATTTCACGATTTTATTACTGGAAAATAGGATTTGTTTCTTGGTTTCTTCACATACTGGAACCTTAGAATGCGCATGCGTTGCTTTTTAGAGTATTTTACAATTATATACTTAGATATTGCTATCTGTAATAAGTATCGTTGATTAAAAAAATGTATCTGTTACCATCTTTTATTTTCTAGCTGTCTAAAATATAAATACAACTAAAATTTAATATGAAGATGAATGCTGCTATGTCTACATATTTCAAGCGCCATTAATTTTTTCCAAGCTGTGCGAAATAAAGATTTTTATAATGTTTAATTGAGTAAGTAAGTTTTTCTTCTGCCTCTGTTGTATATTTTGATTTTAGAAAGTAATAAGAATTAGAAACATATGATTCTCTTAATTGATCATCATAAAAAAAAATCGATATCTTTGACATGAATTCCTGACATCTTCTATAACTGAGAGTAAGAATTAAATATAATAATTCTAATACTTTTTAGCAATACTAAGATAAAAAAAATAGTAAAACAATTACAATATCAAAATTAAATGTTAAACATGAAATAAATTTATATTTTTCTCGTCAATTAAAGGAAATGAGATAGGAAAAGAAATGTTTTTTCTTGAGATTTATAAAATAAGATTGAGATTTATAAAATAAGACTGAGATTTATAATTGATATTTATAAAATAAAGAACTGATTTTAGGCAAAAATAAGTGAAATTTGCTCTGAAATTCGCAGCGGCAAAATAATAATCAAAGTGAGAAAGAAATTTTACAACACTTGATTCGTTATTCTTTTGAAAATAATGAATAAAATCTCTAAAACTCTCCGCAAGTTGTTTTTATAAAAAATATATCGATATCGATATGTGAATGAATTCATCTAAATCATAGTAGTTTTTAATTGAAACAGATAAAATCGTATTTTTCAGCAGTGTTTATATTAAAAAATTGTATTTTTAATTGCATAAATCGGGATTGCAAATTTGTTTTCGAATTATAAGTGGTAATATTTATTCTTAGTAATTTTTTTTCAAAAAAAAAAAACTTTTCTGGCATACAGAAAGTTGTAAAAGAATAACAAAAATCTGATACAAAACAGATTCAACATGAAACTATTTTCTAAAAAATATCATGTGCTATTCTTCTTCATAACATATCACATCCATTAGTAGATAGATTAGTGCAAAAAAAAAAGTTTGAAAAAGGCAAAAAGATATTGCTATTAAATTAAACCATTATGAATTTTCCCAATGACTTGAAATATTTTGATTTAACGCTTATGTACTTGAAATGTGTGGTTTCAAATACATTTAAATCCTTTTCATGAAATGTGAATCTTAAAATATGGTAATCTTAAAATACAGAGTGATCAAGAAATAACATTAGGTGTTTGGAGCCCTGTAGCGTGTTATGTATTCAACGAAATATAACAAAAGTTGGTCGCCATACATATTAAAGTATACGGTTTCGATTTGTTAAGAAAAAATAGTACCAAAAAAACGCCAATAGGGAAAATTCTGGCTCTGCGATCGAAAACTTCATCATGTCATTTTCATATACAGGTATTTTGTGACATGACATCGGAAATAAAAGGAAAGGTTACGTAATTCAGGTCATTCTGCAAAAATTCGAACACTGATGGCGTTGTCACTACGTGAACGTGCCTTTACAGTCAAAATGTTTTACCAGCAGGCTGAAAATGTCAATGCTGCTCTTAGGGAATACCAGCGGTTAAAACAGTTACGTACAGGACCGATAACCATAACTAACTTACGAATAATGGTTAAAAGATTTGAAACAACAGGAATTCTAGGTGCACAGCCAGGCCGAGGATGTAAAGGTATCAAGCAGGAACAAGTTGAAGAAGTTGTAACTGCCGTTATGGATCAGGCGATAGCTAATAAACAGGCTACCAGAATGCCACGTTCAGTATCACGACAAACAGATATCGCGTTCTCGACTGTGCAGAAGATATTGCATAAGATCCTGAAATTTTATCCATATAAGATAACACCCATTCAAAAATCCCAGGAGATAGAAATACTCAATTTGACCCAATACCCAGTTCTCGACTGTGCAGAAGATATTGCATAAGATCCTGAAATTTTATCCGTATAAGATAACACCCATTCAAGAATCCCAGGGGATAGAAATATCCAATTTGAGTTTACTTTGAGATTTTTGACTCGATTGGGAAGTGGATGGTGAATGACCATAGCTGATGTTCTGAAGCCCTAAAACTGCTTTCATGTGCGCAGACGAATGAATGCGGATAAATGCCGTTGAAAACCTTCCAATCCACTTCCATTAGAGCCGTAGTGACAACGTCATCAATGGGCAAATTTTTGCAAAATGACTTGAAGTCCTTTAACCCTTCGTTTAATCCTCGAAATCGTGTCATAAAATAACTGTATATGAAAATGATATGATGAAGTTTTCGAGCGCAGTGCCAGAATTTTTCCTAATGGCGCTTTTTGGTACTAATTTTTTTCTTAGCAATCGAAACCGCATATTTTAATATGTAGGGTATCCAAATTTTGTTATATTTCGTCCAATACATAACACGCTACAGGGCTCCGAACGCCTTTTATTTCTTGATCACCCTGTATATTAAAAGAAGGACATTCTTAAGAAATGATAACATACATCATACAGACGAAGAATGTCCTACAAATATTTTCTTAAAACCATAGTCCCTCTTTTTTTTTTGAATTTTTAATACAGAAATGAACAGTTAACAAAGTGCATAACTTTCAGCAGTTTCACTTTCGATAAAACATTAGCTATTTGCTTTCAATAAAGAGATAACGTAAGTTTCAACAGAAAAATTATTAAAAAAAATATATTACCTAAAAGAAAGGTTACCCTTGCTTGCATTATTAAGCATTTTGTGTAATGGAAGGTATTAATTAATTCTTCCTGCTCCTCTGTAAATTACCGCGTTTAAATTCTCCTAAGTTAATATTTTATGACATTGGCATACTTTACTTTTTATTTAAGTGGGGGGCTATTAATTTAATCATCTTTTAAAAAGCTCTTAATTAATTTGCTTTTCAGTGAATTAAAAAGCTTTTAATTTAATTGCTTTTTTTAAATTCATCAATTAATTAGTTTTTTAGTTAATTATATTGAATTTACTATTAAATTTAATATTCCACAGCAAAATGCGTTATTTTCAATAAATGTATATAAATAAACATTGAATATCGTCGAAATTCGTATGAATATAGAACCAGTGAGTAAAGCAATAAAAAAAACAATGGGGTAAAATATAATTCAGAATAATTTGAAAAATTGGTCAAAATGTTTGAAAAAATACTTATATTCATTTGAAATTCACAAATTTGTCTATAGAATTTTAACAAATGAGGAAAGTATGAAAACAAATATTTTATATTAATATAAAGTAGATTGATAATTATACTATGTTACATTATTAATAATAAATATATTGTAGATTAAATAGTAATATTATTATAATTCAATTCCAAAACTTCATTTATATAAGCATAATTGTTTACTCTGGAGTTACATAAGGAATTTAATGGATGTTTTACTTAAATGTTTTATAAATATTGTAAAAAAATCTATTTATTTTTATATTTTTCGATGTAATATCTTTCAGTTTTTTCGATGTTTATGTTTATATTTTTCGGTTAACGCCGTTCAGAATGGATTTATTTCAAAAAAATGTTCAAATATTTTGTAAAGGAATTTGTGTTTCTAGTAAAGAGATACATATTACGAGATTAAATTTTGTTGCTGTTGTTGTATGGCAAGAGCATTATAAATAAGAAGTAAAGAAAAAGGAAGAGAGAGGGGGCAATTAAATTGGGCCGAAGGTATGCAGAACAAATTTAGCCCCAACTTCAGCTTTATCGGAATTAAAAATATACCTGGCATAGTCAATGCCTAATTTGAAGAGGGCTAAAATAATTAAACGGCAGCTAAAGATATGCTCTGGATCAAACTACACGTATGGACAGTGTCTGTATTCTTCATAGAGTCTGGAACCATCAGACATGATCTTCATGTCACTGAGGTGCCCAGTTCTGAGTTTTGCAATTGTGGTGGTTTTGTATCTTTTATAATTTAGATTTGTCAAGGAGAATTTATTTCGATTGTTACAGAGCCTTTGTCTTGCCACTGCATTGACATTCAGAGCAGCAGTAGATAGAGTGGTGGAATCAACTGCTCTGGCCTCCTTGGCAATAGTGTTGGCCTGCTCGTTTCCCTCAATGCCCATGTGGTCTGGGATCCATTGCAAGGTGCACGTCTACTTCATTGCCACGATAGAGAACAGAAGAGCATTTAATATTCTGGGAAAACCCCGTTTTTCCATCCTGAATAGTCTTAGATTAGAGACAAGAAGAAGAAGATCAGGATCCCATCTGAAAGAATCTGCGTTGCCTGCGCAAGGTGCATGGTCAAAGCTTCTTAGATAGCGATGAGTTCACTTATGAAGTTACAGTCAATCTTGCTCGCTGGAACTTTATGTTTGGAAGTTGTTTTGTCTGTTGGAAAAAAAAAAGGTTCCTGAACTTTCTCTGCCACATGCTGCGTCAGAAGACCCGTCTGTGTTGGCGCTGACCAGATTAGGCTTCGCAAGCTTGAGGATTGCCTCCATACCCTTTCATTTAATAATTTCTTATGTAACCCCTAGAGGGCGCATCCCCAGGTGGCGGATCGGGGAATTCCTCTTTTGGTTCCTCCGTTGGGTGGTAGAAAGGAAATTAAATATCTCTCACGGATCAACAGGTAGAAGTCCAACCTCTTTGAGGCAATGGCGATATTCCTATGGCAAGTGCAATATACTGTGATTGAAACTTATCTAGGGAGAACATATTTGTAGAAGACGTAAGTTTATATCTGATGAATGTTTCTCTTAAATTGTGGTAGAGTACTTCTGAGCTCTGCTAAAATTACAGGCGGAGAAAATTAATGATATTATTTATAGAATCGAAATCAACTTCTCTATACTTTCTCTTTTAAATGTTTATACGTATATACCGTCCTAAGATTTAGGCGATTGACATTTATTTTGTTGTAAATGTTTACCAAGTCCCTGAATAGTCTCCAAACTGATAAATCAGCTCTAGGCCTTTCAACAAATAAGGAAATTAAAGATCTTTAGCAGAATTACCCCCCCCCAAATTGTTATTTAAACCGCCTTACGCATAGCTGTATTTTTAAAAGTCGTCTGGCATTCAAGCTTGAGGAAATGGGAAGAGATTCCTTGCTTTAAATCCGCATTCTACCCTATTTCCAGAAAATGAAATTTTAATTACGCCGGCTTTTATAAAGCTTCGAAGTGATTCGAAGCTGTTCATCCTGAGACTTTTGGGGTTGATTCTTTTCGTTTAATTAATACTTTTAATTTAGTGAATCAAGCTTACATTGTTGCGAAAGACAATGTGGAATGTTTTTTCACTTAATAGTAATTAATGGTGAAAGAATTAAACATCTTTCGCAATATTTTTCACTTAACTATGAGGCATCGTTTATATATATATATATATATATATATATATATATGTATATGTGTGTGTGTGTGTGTGTGTGTGTGTGTGTGTCATATAACAAATGTCTTTCGTTGGTTTCTATAATATATACACAATTGTCTAGCAAACTGATGCTCAGACCTGCAGATACGTAAAAGATTGAGCTTCTAGGGAATATCTTAGAAACTACATTTGACTATGATCATTCAGTTCCATGTGAATATTAAATATTTTTTATAGCGGATCTCTATCATTTGTTTAAATATTTATTATATTCATTAATTAATCATTATTAACCACAAATATGTCTTTTTGAACTTGCTTCGGAAAGAAACATTTGGCATTCGGTGCAGAAAAATAAAATGATTCACAGAGATTCAGAAAGTCAGGTAATCCGATCTGTTTTCATATCTTATTGGAATTATGCATTTTCCCCTTTTATTTAGATGCTTTTGTAAGGATTGGTGTTAAAATATCTGAAGATATTTATTTTAAATTCGTATTTTTTTTGTACAAAGTTCTCCAAAGCACACATAATTATCTTTTGTTCATCAATTTTTTTATAATTGTAACAGGAGTGTTCTTTTATATTAAAACATTTAGATGCAGAATATTTTTGTGAGAAAAATATAAGAAATATTCCACGGCATTTTTTTTTGTTTTATGATAACAATTTGAATAAATTGCACCGAAATTCTTCACCACATTTATTTAAACGAATGCTAAAAAATAGAAAATAAATTCATAGAAAGTAAAGCCTGAGAATGAATCACGCTGTCCTATGAAAAACACAACAATAATAGGAATTGTATTTACTCATTCGTTGATTAAAATATATAGGGATTTTAAATTCTCAACGTCCCCCTGCTGCGAGAATTTTATTAAGTCTTTAGAATTCGAACAAAGTTGTGTGCGTTTGGATTTCGCTCATATATTAAGATAAAATTGTTCGATACGACGTCGCGGGCTGTGAGAAACACTTTGCAATATCCCTGTTGTTCCATTTGAGGCGAATTACATTCCAAAAAGATTTCAGGATAAACTCGAAACATATTTAACAATTTACGAAGGAATATATTCACTTCATGTGATATGTCCCTGACGAATGTTGACTTTTTGACTTAAGTAATCTTGTATTTGCTATATAAACTGTATTCGTAAAGAATTTAATATCGGTTTTGTTATGGATAAGAATTTTTTTCATCAGCTTTCTTTCATAAAAATATTCATTTTCATTTCTCAAAAAAAAAAAAAAACACTTCATTGTATAAAGGAAGTAAAAAATTAGCACTCTTTTATAAGAAAATAAATAAAAAAAGTGTTTATTTTACTATCAAAGCTATAAGTATATTTAGAAGTGTCATAAAATGTGAGAATGCATTAATTTCACCAAATATTTAGTATGTCAAAGAGGAGAGATATATATTTAATAATAATAGTTCCCAAATATATATTAGCTGATAATTGTATCGCAGCTGTATATTAGCTGATAATTGCATCGCAACATGTGCATGATTAAATGTTTAATTATGTAGATCTTAGAATACGATCTAGATAATTGAATTACAAAATAATAAAACAATAAAACGGGATTTATTTACATTTTTTTTATTAAAATATGTACATTTATTTATTTTTATTTTACCAATGCTTTTATTTAGAAATTAAAACCTATTTTTCAAGAAAAATATTTTTGTTCTGTAAGTAGACGCATAAAATAAGCTTTCACTTTTTGCATTTTTTAAATGTAAATAATTAATTAATAAATGTAAGTGTAATAAAATAAAATAAAATGTATATGTAATAAAAATAAATTTAAATGTAATAATTAAATGTAATAAGTTTATGTCTTTTTCTTCAAAAGGTATTATTCTTCTTTAAAAGAAATATTAAAGAAAATTTTCCTATAAAATGAAAATAATATATTTATTTAACTCAGGTTTGATGTTGCAAGCAAAGAATTAAAGATTTTATTTTCTGTAAAGAAATGGTTAAAAGTACAATTTTTAAACTAATTAGATTGGAAAGTAATAAGAAAATTGTTATGAAATAATATATAATCTTGTGGTCATTTGCGTCTAAGTGTTCCTTCAATAAAGTTATCAAAAATTAATTCTTAAATGTAAATCAGATTCGGATCATTGTAAACTTTAAACATTGTAACATTGTAAACATTGTAAACTGTTTAACGTATGTTAACAAAAATAAAAAAAAAATTAAAATTAAAATTAAAAAAAAAAAAAAACTTGCAAATTTTCGATTTGAGCAGAGTCCCCACGAGAAACATCAATGGATCCTTTGATTCAGACTGGAACCAATTCCTCTTCTCATGGAGTTTCCAATGAAATGGAATAAGTGTCACGCGGCTCTTTTTCGACAGAAACACAATCAGTTCCGATAGTATTGATGAGCCTGCCCCAACCGACGTCGTCCAGGTCTTACAATAAACTGCTTCGGGGAAACAGAAAGACCCATTTATTAGAGGGTCGTATTTTCAAATAACCATAGATTGACAATACTGCTGGCAAAAATTGGGATATTTGTCGTGATGATAAAACACATTTCCATTTTTTGATTTGATTATTAGATATTTATATAAATGGAATTATCTTTAGAACGTATTTTTGTGTTGCCATATGTTTGTTTTTTCCATTAGAAGTTGAAAATATTAATAGACCAGTTTTGTTGGAAATATTGATTTATTCATTTGTGAAATAAGAAATTAAATAACTCGATCTTAAAAGAAGCAATTAGGTATTGACAAATGGAAGAAGAATGAATTAATCTTAAAAATGTTTTATGAATTTATTAAAGAGCTCCTATTGAAGTCATATAATGAATATAAAATATTTTTCTTCTAGCATAAATTATTTAAGTACCTACAAGCCTTATGCGAAAGCAAAATAATTGAACAAGCAATTAATTGGAAAATTTCATTTAAACAGATAAACGGCCAGTTTTTCAAAGAAAACCATGGATACTTTAGGAATTTACTACAATATCCTTTAAGGCGAATGAGAGTATGTTTGACTTTTTACAGGAAGTATATATAATTATTGTATATGACAGATTATTCAAGGAACTTTTATCTCTTCCTCGAAACTGAGTTTATTAAATTACACTTTTATATAGTTAATACGCTTATTTTGCAATACTAGTCAATTTATTTCTTTAATTTGGACTTTTGTCAATGTAATGGCAATATATTGATAAAAGCTAATTTTTCCCATGCACCCGTAACACCCCCTTGCAGCTTAAATTTTGTTAGATAAACTGTTTAAAAATATAATTAAAATATTTTAAAAAATTCACTAAATATAGAAATTTAATTTATATGTTAAAATATTAATATCGTTGGAAAGATTATCTTTTGAACTACAATATGATGTAAAAACCAATTTTGTGCTGCAATATTTTAGGAAGTTATAGCGGAAAAATTTTGTTTCACTTTTAATTAGTTAAAATTCTAATTAAAAATTGCTCCGATGTGCACATTCTCCATCTCAAAGATATACATTTTGGTAGCTGTAGGTCAAACGGCTTGACCATAAGAGCCATTATAAGAATAGATATATATAGCTGTATGTGTATAGATATAATGATTCTATTAAATAATGATATAACTATTGGGTTATTGAGAAAATTTCTCTGGTTCTCGATATTTGGTGTTTTTTACATTAGGTAAAAGGATGTTTTTCATGTAAAATGCAATGATAGTGCCGGAAAAATTCATTTATCGAAAAAAAATCTCTATTGTTTTAATACATTATTTATTATTTAGTTATTTTTCTCTAAAAATCATCATCCAAAATAATAATATAAAACTTGATATAATTCTTCAGTCAAATTATATAAAATTTTCTTATTTCTCTTTCTTCCTATCTTTTAGATTCGATTAGAAATACCACATGCTTTCGCCTGCCATAGGCAACGTATGCCAGAAACCCAAATCTCATTATATGGCTAATTTTCGGTACCCTATGGGAAAATAAAAGGCCATTAGCCATCCACACCTGCTGTGTGACTTCCAGGACAGAACTGGATCGGATATCTGATATCCGATCCAATAAAAGTCCCACCTGCAGAGCACAGATGAGGAAGTCGCAGTAAACAGTCCCGATAGTAAACAGGAATCGTTTTGCTGCGTTCACTCTCTCCTAATACGGCTTTTTATTGGCAACTTTCTCCTGGAGGAAGTCGAAACACTGATCCTTTTGTTTCTTATGCGGTGAGTGAATAACATTTGTTTCGGTGATGGTAAATATCTAATCACATCTGCCTCTGAGGAAAAGAAGGATAGATTTTGTCATTATTTCAATGTTTGTTGTTCCGATTCTGAGTTACGAAATAAATGAGTCAATATGTTTTTCGTATAAGGAAAAGGTTTACTGATATACATGAATTTGTAATCAATAAAGTTTCCCAATTAATGCAAGTTTTGAGTCAAAAATAATATTTTAATTAAAGTAATGAAAGAGAAAGTTAATATTCTAGTGATTATTTTAATCCGCAAGTCGGATCAGAAAAAATATATTTATAAATTGGCTCCTGAAAATATGAATTAATATTATTTTTACTCCCTGTTCAAGATTGCTCAGATATTTAATATCTCTTTCACTTTAATTGGTAAAAAGCTCAGACAAGCATAGCGACATTTTTTGACGAAAATTATTTTCTATTATAATACAATTTAATCCAAGTGAAATTATTTATTGTATTAACATAGTCTAAGTAAATTTTCTTTTTGTTACAAAAATTCCTAAAGCAGTTTAGAATTACAGTAAAATTATCTAAAATGAAAACGAGTTAGAGAGAGAATTAATTAAAAAATAAGTAAAAGCCCTTATATTAATTTTAAATAGTCATATTGCTGTATATACTTTAGATTGAAGTAGGACGAAACTAATTAATTTCTTTCTTATGATATATATTGCTGAAAAATTTAAATACGGAAAAAAATAAATAACGTAATTGATTCTTATATTCTATTCCCACACGTACCTTAAATATCCTAAAAATAAAAAAAGCAATACATTGAATTTCATAGATATTTAATAATATTTTTATATCCGATTTTTATTAGAATACTTTTAAGAACTCAAATTCTCAGGAGTAATAAATCATGGATCTATTTAAGATTCAAGTTTTGAATCTGAATCTTTAGGCAATCTCTTACAGGCGTCTTCTACTCATTTCCTACACACAGTTTTCCCCTTTTTCTTCTCTTTATTTCTTTTAGTCGCTGAGACAAGAACAAGTTTATTAATAGCGGTTTGTAACTATCTCTCAATTGTCTCAATCAAAGGCATATTCGACCTTTGGTAGGATATATATATTATTAAAAACCTGTAATTTTTGCTACACGGAACGAATATTGTCATTGTAGGAAAAACCATTGTAAGATCTCTCCTGTGCGTGCTGAGGGAATGCCGCTTCAATGACCTGAGAGCTTGGCGACTTGGCGATGAATTTGGCGAGTTTGGCAACTAAATGGATCATACTGGAAAGTTCGAGAAGTTTCACGATCCATCCATTAGGAACTAAGGTACGCCCTGATTGGTCTGAAGATTCTAGCCCAACCTCCCGGGACTATAAAAGACGGGCACTCTGAAGCTGCAGAGAAGTCGTCAATGAAGTCAAGTCAAGAGTAGTCGAAGTCAAGAAGTCAATCAGTAAAGGAGTCCGAGAAGAAAGGAAGTCAGTGGATTCGATCGAGGTGTAAAGACGTGTCTTTCATGATCTTCCATTCGAGCTGATCGCCTCTGACAACAGCCTTACCCGCAAGCTGCCCGACTCGTCCTTTTTAGGATCTGTTACGGAAGGGCAGAGGATGATGAATTTTACGAATTACTTGAACGAGTCTCCGGCCGTGACTTTTCCACCAGTCCCACATGCTGATCCTAGCGCCATCTGTCAGGAGCTAAGAAAATGTTCTGAAGTCATCACAACAGCGAAAAAACACCTGGAGGAGGTTAATTCCCTGCTACCACTTAAAATATTAGTTGAGGGCCTTACTCGGATAGCAAATGGCTTCACGCAATTTGCTATCCTTCAGTCGAGGACTATCAAAAAAGGGTGAGTAACCTTGGTTCTTGTCCTTTAATTAATTGCAGGCATCACCCCCCCCCCCAAAATCAGACTAACTTAAGTAAAACCAAAAGACTCAGAACTGACTCTGCTGGCGTTAAGAGTGATAAAAATCCCCCAAATGCAAATAAAAATTTAAAATAAAAAGTTAATATAAAAACCAAAAATCCTGATAATGAGGAATTTTTATTCCCTCCCAAAAGACTAACTGCTAAGATTAATCCTAAAACTCAGGCTACTGATAATGATTCAATCCTAAGTGATAATACTTACCAAAACCTGGATAACCTCAATCCTGATGAGAAGAATGATGTAATTAATGTCTTAACACTCAGCCCCCCCCCGATAATGCTTAAAAGAAATGAGAATTTCATTGATGATCTAAAACTGATAAATGACAATTGTCTTCCAGTTGAGAGTAAACTGGGCGGCCCGTATATCAAATTATTTGTTAATAATGACGATGAACACCGTAAGCTAACGAAATTCCTCAAAGATAACAATCTTGACTTTTTCGTCATAACACCCAGATCCAGTCGTCCTATTAAAATTGTTATTAGAGGTCTTCCTAACAACATCTCAACCCAAGTTATTAAAGAAGCCTTAGAAAAGGAATGCAGTTTTAAAATTGATAAAGTTGCTCAATTAACTCGCTACAAAACCAAAGAACCACTCCCCCTCTTTCAGATTACATTGCCGAATATTGATATCAATAAAAGTATCTGGAAGCTTAATTCCCTACTATATCTTAAAATAAAAGTTGAAAAATTTGTCAGAAAAACAGGTAGCATTCAATGCTACAACTGTAACTATTGGCATCATAGTGCTGCGTCCTGCCAAATGAAATCGAGATGCATTAAATGCGGCGGCAACCACCACAAAGATCAATGCATCACCCCCCCCCCCGGAAAAACCTGTCTGCATTAATTGCGGCAAAGAACATTACGCTTCTTACCGCGGATGCGAGAAATTTCCCAAACCAAAAAGAACTAATAAAACTCTTGCCAAAAGCAGTTATGTCAACCCTAGCATTTCATATGCAAATGTCGCAAGTAATGAATCACCCCCAGTTGATCATCCCCACCCAAATAAAATGCCTGATAAAAATAAAGCAATCAATGCTCAGGAAACAGTTTATTTCCCCAAAGATAATGTCACAGAGCTTGAGGATATAAAATATGTGATTAATGAATTCAGAACTCTCTTTAATGGGTGTGACATTCGCAAAATTGCTAAGCAACTCAGAAATGCTAACAATCATCTTGATAAACTAGCAATTCTAATGGAACTCTTGCCCGTTTTCAGTAATGATAAAAATGTGTAACTTTCGTGTTTGCATTATCCCTTCTCCCTTTCCATTCATAATTTAACTTTTCTTTTATTCTCTTTTTCTTTACACTCAAGAAAAATTTTACTTCAAATCAAAATAACCCATTCTTGATGCACTGTAATTAATAAGGTCAGTTCCATCACCCTAAAGCTCTCACTTGTTAGATTTACGGATGGTGGGGCCTGCGGCCCCAATGAGCCGTAATCCCTCTCTCAACTATGCAGAGAAGTCGTGTGTATCGTCGGAAGTCATGTGTGAGAGTAGTATATATATATATATATATATATATATATATATATATATATATATAAAGTTTCTTTATATATATATAATTTTTTCCAAATCCTTTTATATTTTCTCAACAGAAACTTCAAAAGTTTTA
>JAPMOR010054572.1:5413-17626 GCA_026543865.1 Argiope aurantia
TGAGAAACCTGCGCGCTTATTGGCGTATTTTCTTTGAAACGATCGATAAAAAATCTGAAATTATCATTTTTTTTATTGAATAGTGATATTCAAATCTTCATAAATCAGCCAGTTTAAGTGATTTGAAATTAACTCTTAAAAGTCAGTGATTTAGTTGATTGAAAATTAACTCTATGACCATCATAAAATCTGTGCTTTCTCTTGTGGTGTATGCATTCTCCTTAATATCCGATCGAATAAAACATCACATACAAAAGTACTACATAGAACAAACACATCAAAAGTAAACATAACATTTCAATAGTTGCCAAAAACAAAAGAGAGAAAAATGCAATTAATAAGCAGACGATATTTAGAAAAGTACAGATATTTAGACTGGAAAATGAAATTATCTGAAATTAAAAACACGCGCAGACGATATTTACAAAAGTAAAAATATTCAAACCTGAAAAGGAAAATATATGAGTTATTCCATCAATAAATGCCATAAGTTTGTTTACATCTTCATTATTTTATGAGTCATTAAATATCAAAATGGATCCGGGACTGAATAAACACCCTGTACAGAGAGTGTAAAAGATCATAAAATAATTTTTCTTGAATTTATTTTTCAGCAAAATAATATTTCATATTTGTTTCATTTCCTACAAACGCGTGCCAAAAATTATATTTTTGCAGATTTCATTTCCAAAAAGATTTAATTTATTTTCAGTTAGAGCTTTAATCAATGTGATGGCAACACTTTGAAAAAAGCTATTTTTTTTCTCAGGAATGCGAAACGTGCTTAATCCTCATTTTTATTTTTGACGAAAAAAATTATTGAAAAACATAGTTAAAATATTTATTTAAAAATTCATTAAAAATAGAAATTTAATTTTAAGATTAAAACAGTAGTATCATTTAAAAGATAAATTTTTGATCTTTAACTTCATGTAAAAATCTTTTTTGTTTTTTAATATTTTCGGCAGTTATAGCAGAAACACGTCAAAATTTCGCTTAATTTTTAAATAAATAAAATTCTAGTTAAAAATTCGAAAAAATAACCCCCAGGTGCACATTCCCGGCCTCCAAGGTATACACGTGCCAAATTTGGTAGCTGTAGGTTGAATGGTCTGGTCTGTAGAGCGCCAACACACACACACACACACACACACACACACACACACACACACACATTGAGCTTTATTATAAGTATAGATAATAGTAGAAAGTTGTTTTGTACTACTTTTTACTTCCAGAAAAAAAATTATTTGAAAAAATATTCATGTTATGCAAAATGATATTTCTCATATTTAAAAATCTGAATATTTAATTGCACATGTAATGGCTAATCGATTAAATCATCGTATAATTGAGGAATTTTATTCTAAAGTTTACGAATTCTTCCTCAATCTGCATTATTAATTAAAGCTGTTCAGAGACTAATAGACTATTGTGAGCAATGATTTATTCACTGTTATCGATATGGATAATGCAGGTTTTACTCCCAACTAAATACTAATGTGAGCCAGTTTCCTCTGAAAGTCGCTTAAGATTGCAATCGAATCTCGTATACTGGAGGTAAAATAAGACGTCAGGGCTCCAATCACTCTTAACTAATAGAAATGTTCACACTTTTTGTTTAACATGAGTATTTGATTCTTGAATTTAGCTAGATCTGTTAGAGCAAATTAGATTAATTACAACAACAACAACAAAATATTATTTGTTGATATTAGAAACTTTGATTCAATTAAATCTAAAAATCTTGATTAAATAAAACAATTTTACTTATTAAGGTATTTCACTTCAATGCGTAAGAAAAGAGCTAATGTTTATGCAATACAAATATTATTTCTTGAAAAGCAATTCTAAAAAATGCAATTTCTGAAGTCAATTAGATTTGTTTATTTACTAAGCCTTACTCCTTTACTAAGCCTTACTCCTTACTCCTTTCACAATTACTCCTTTCACAAATATAAAAAAGGAGCATTGTAGCTAAATATTCAGATGAAATTTCTCAATTTTAAAAACACTGGGAAATTAAATTAGTATTTTTCTAACAAATAATTTTTCGTATTGATTGCGCTCGTACAAAAATGGAACAAAATTAATTCAGAGACATCAAAACGTAATGTGGCCATTAAAGATTTACGTATTTATTCGTTCACTTCGAAAATGGAATTCGTCGGAAAGTGAAATTGCTTACGAGCTTCTTAAAAAAAAATTAAGAAGAACAAATAGAAATATTTCAGCATCTTCCAGAAATTATGGAATGCACATAAAATTACTTTTCACTTGAATGAAGAAAAAAAATAATAAATTCATCTTTTTCAGTATCAAAATCAATAATAATTAGTTGAAATTGCTTAGGTTTTCAATTTTTAGAGTAGAATATTACTGATGCCATTCTCTGAAATAGTATTTTTTTTAAGTTTAATTACCGATTCTTTGGTAATTATATTTTTTGCAGATCTTGTGTTATAAAATGTAATTTGTTTGGTTGAAGCAATTAGATAAATATATATTGCCACATTAATTATGATTATGTACTTGAAAAGAAAGATCCTCGTTATTTAAAGTTTGTAATCTTTTTGGTGACTATGATTTAATTAAACAGTTTAAAAATTAATTTCGCTAATGTTACGTCTCACTGATAACATTAAAATTATTTTGTTTGCTAGTTAAACAACATGTGTTTTCTAATTCTAATTTATTATGTAATTTTTAATTAGGGTAAAAGCAAAATTGTATAACTAGATTTTCAAAGTTTTAAAGAATTTCATACAGAAATAATAATTATTAATACGATTTTAAAAAAAGAAATTAAATTTGTGTTACTGATTCGATTTTGAATGAAAGAATAATTTGTGTGTGTTCGGTTTTTAAGAAATGGATCTCTAAATTAAACATATCTAACACTCCTATTTAACTTATGGGGTGTGAAATATACAAATAAAATAAAAATATATTTCAAAAACGCAAAGGACTACACAAATAACATTTGGTAGGCAATTTCATACAAATACTGTACATTTCCATCATATTTTGGATTAAGTCAACAGCCGACGTCATGGTTTATGGGTAGCCCGTCTCCCCCCCCCCTCATCTGGGAGTCACGGGTTCGAGTTCTGGTTCGGGCATGTTTGTTCGTATTCTGTGGTATCTCTATAAGATGCGTGAAAGCGCTTCCCACCCATGTAAAAAAGGGTTGTGCAAGCGAGTGTGTGAGTGTCTTCTTCAAATGAGCTAGAAGTCAGACTTCCGTCCTCAGGTGCTCAGGGGTCTTTACCCCCAGAAGCTACTGCACCCTCTTTCCGTGGTAACGCGGACATGACATCATCATCATCAGTAAATCGTCAACAGGAAGTCATTTTTCTGATCGTTCAATTACGTTGGAATGCCGTAATACAAAAATGCAACTAGATGGATAAAAAGTTAGGCTTATGATTTTAGTAATAGAATCGTAGATAGGAATAAAATTTTAAAAGAAATCTGCCAAGTAGATGATGGAATGCATTTTGTATGCTTTTGTATGAATTTCTATATACTAGCCGTCTTAGGTGATCAGCTTGTTCGCGCAGATTATTGACTTTTGGAGTTGTTGAAGGAGTAAGATGAAATGCATTTAAAAAGAAACTCTTCAACTTGATTTGATAAGACAGAGAAACATGAATTCAATTGAATTAGTTTACTATAAATTTGTTTACTGTAAATTAAAAAGTGTATATATTATGAAATAAAAAAAAGAAGGTGAAAATCATACAACCAAGTTATTGACTGGTGAAAACATGCTATTGAATGTTTTGATGAATGAGTTTGAATTCTTTCATAATATTTAAAAACATTGTTGCAAATACTATATCAAATTGAATTTTAAAATATTGTTAAAACTATATATATATATATATATATATATATCACCTTTCTCCTTACTGAACGTATTGTGGGTGACGCGAGAAACATCTGCAAAAAAATTGCTAATGACATTTTGCAATGCCATTAATTAGCTAAACAAAGTGTTGGATTTAATGCAATGTAAAAACCTGGTAAAAAAAATTCAATGAAACAATCCGAAATACGTATGATGGTTTGCTTACATTTGACTGTTGCCATTGAAGAAATAGTAATAAATTTTATATATAGATAGATTTGTGCACATATGGACGAAACAAGCTATGAATATGAAATGCATATGCTTTCGAAGCCATAATTGCAGTTCTATATCAAAACTTTGGTTCTATTCATTTACTTGAAGATATCCAAGCTCTGTACATGATTTTGTGAGGAATACAAAACATACCATATTTCATTAATAAGCGAAGATATCTAGTAAAGAAATTTTCCACTAATGATAGAAAGTCCCATGTAAGAGGTTTGAAAACATGTATTCCATGTCACAGATTTTCCATTACTTCGTGTTTGGATAATTAGGGAATGTAACACTGCATTCGACACGTGTTTTGTCATATCGACTGCATATGTTTGAAGATGAAATGTGTACTTCACCAAAATATTAACAAGAATAAAGATTATTGGAATAAACTCAAAACTTTCTAGCAGTTCTGTAATAATGGAATCCTCCTCTTCACTTGTCATAAAATTGTGGAACTTGGATAAGATCTATCAAACAATAATTACAAAATGCTGATCTTTGGCGTGAATTTAACAGTTTTACTGAATCCATCTTATGATCCTTGGCGATTAATCTCGGGCATGCGGTTAATAGTACTAGCAAATCGAAATGATGCTTTAGACTTGATTTTTCCAACTAATTGAAACCAAAATTTAACATAGAACTACTTCTGCAATAACAACACCCCTTACCAAATTTCAAAAATTCAATCCATTGTGTTTTTTAATTATCGGTTTTATATTCTTATGAAAGTACAGATTGACAGATGGCCAATCCGTTCAGTGATTGTTCTACAGTTTGATAGGCCCCTACACATTATTTGTAAAATCTATGAAACAAATTTCACCCAATTAGCTTCCTTCGTTTTGTATTTATTGTGCTATTTTATATTCGGATAGGGGTATAAACGAAGTTATTCGGAATAAATTTTGCTTTTTTCCCAACTGTTAGAATCAAAATTTAGCATACAACTTCAATTAAAGTCACAAAACCACATACCAAATTTCATTAATTTAAGTCACTTCGTTTGTGAGTCATTGCGTTTATATTCACGCGAATATGCAGACAAGTAGAGGATCAATTTATTGATACATTTGATTTAAAATTTGATAGGAATTAATATTTTAGATATTTAACCTGATAACCAAATTTGATTTTCTAGCCCTTTGCATTTTAGAGATATTAAATTCACTAGTATCCATACAGTCAGACAGAAATGTTTCCTTTGAATGGAATTTTTATCCAAAATTTGATAGAAATATACAAATTTGCTATTATGCTTATATGCTAAATTTCATCTAACTACCTCAAAGGGTTTTTCGATTTCAGAGATATCTGAAACACGTAAATTAATCAAGTTCTCGAGTTCGAATTTGTGGACGACTATACTTTTATCCGGAAGGAAGGCACCTTAGACATGGGGATGAGAAACTTCCTGTATGGCAGTAAGTCCTCGCCATCCTGGTGGATACACAAATGGTGTGGTGTTAGCTCCTCTTACCGATGCCGGGCAGTGCCTCCTATTTAAGTGGTTGTACCGTGGCCAGTAATGGCTCTTCAGACTCAAACTTAGTTCCCACCAATGCTGTAGTACCTTTGCATTGTGCCTCAGAGTAGGTCGATTTAGTTTAGTTTAGTTACATTAACGTCCCGTTTTAAGGCAACACTAGGGCTATTTTTGGACAAACCTCGTAATTTTGAACCGCAGTCAGATGGCGAGGATGGCAACTGAGATACCACCACCCCCTCCAAACTTCCGCACCACACCACCTCAGAGGGAGTCGCAGTAGTTGATGTGTGATTTCTTTTTCATTCCTTTTTCATATATGAGGAAGTAAAAATTTAGCATTTAGTAGACATTTTTTCCGCCTTTTATATAAATGAATTCTTTATTCATATTAATAAATTAAAATCACTTCTGAACTGTCAAGTTTTCGAATTAAACTCAAATCATAAACAAAATTTAATTACCACAGAGACATTGTAGTTTTCACTTCATTCAACAGTTGATTCCGTAGAGACTTGGATTTCCAGTCCGCTGTTGAATGCCCGCAAATTAATCCAATGCATTGGTGACAAAAATCTATTGACTCCGTACAAAAGAAACAGGATGCCATCTCCAATTGAATTCGGAAACAAAACTCCCTTGCATCGAGTTGCCCTTTCATTCCCCACTGTATCGAGGATATAAATTTTTATGAGCAGCCAACGTGAGATGAATGCGATGCGGACAGTGCCCTTCCCCCCACCATCCTTAAAGCGTGGCGTTCCAATAAAAACATTCCGCGGTAGACACTACATTATACATAAACAGGCCAAATGTCCCGTGTCACATGTTTTCCGTTATTTCTCATTTGCATAATCGGGGGACGTGATACTGCACTCGGCACGCGTTTTGTCATAGCGACTCGACTTTGTTTAAAGGTGGTATGAGTAACTGAGATATTTTAAGATGTAAATATGTTATGGAGAAGTTTACCGGGTTAGAAATGCATCTAGGAAACCTAATTCAAAAGTATAAATTGCTTTTCACTTTTTCGTGTACGAAGTATAGAAGAAGTATTATAATCGTCAAAAAATATTCTAATTCTAGATGTTGACGAATCTTTTCATTTCAAACCTCTCTGAGTCTGAAAAACTAAAGTTTAAGTTTGTCTGTCTTAAGTTAAATATTTTAAAGACTAGAGAACATACAAAAATTCGTTTATCTAGATTTTTTGCCTTTTTGAGCTTTCATTTTTTGATATATTCGGAGTTGACGTTTTGAAGAGTCTTATCCAAATCTTGGTACATATCTTCATACTTTGATGATAAAACTATATATTGAATTTCATTCATCATTTCTTGCTGGTAGTGTTTTTGACCTATTTTTACCGATTCTTGCTGGTTATCTTGTTCACGTGTATACTCTGATAAAAAAGACTTATTTTTGATGTGATTCATCCAAAATTTAAGTGACCTTTGCAGCGTGGTATGAAAGTCACATACCAACTTTCATACTGGTGATTCGTGGCATTCTGGGTTATGTTGTCCTCCCATAGACAGACGGCCGCAATTCCAATAATAATTTCTTCGTACTCAGAAATTCTTAAGAAATGAATACTCATCTAAATCTAAAATATAATATTTCATTTTAATTCTATTTTTTATATTTTATTGAAATAGATGATGGAATTAAAAAGAAAACCGAGACTGGAATATTGTTCGCAGATGCTGTATTGCATGCAAGAACCAATGTTGAACAGCAGCAAAACACTGTATAATTATGAATTTGTATCGGAGATTCGCTTAGTTTTAGTCCACTCGCAAATTTTAATTAAAATGGAAAAAGGCTTGCTACTCTGTGGTATTGCATTTTCATAGTGGAGTCCATTATCTCATGCAATTGCTCCTCAGTATGAATGAACTACTCGCTATTGAGTAAAGGGAACAGTTTATTGCTTAAAACTGTTATAAAGGAACCAAAAACTAAATCTTCATCGGGGACTTCCCATACTCGCCCTTGAGGAAATCTCTGTAATGAGAAAATATAGAAGTAAGAACATATAGTTGTGAACTAGCAATAACTTAGCACCGCAAGTCGCCGAATCGCTAAAATCCATATAGTATCTCCACTTAAGTTATATAATAAGCGGAAATAATCTAATGATGTTGTCTAATTACAATTAAATTCAGAACTAAAAGCATAACATTAGTTTTATAAATAATATAAAATAATAATTTACTACAAACACTTTTATATAAATTAGAGAATTTTGTACCTTTTTTTATGTGTTATTTTTATAAATATATCCTTATATATGGATGTTTCCTTTCTTTGAATTTTTTTCTTTGCTGTGAAATAATAATCGAATACTTTTAAAAAAGATTCTAACTTTTTTATCCATTTTTCAACTAGTTTTGCAGGGAATGCTATTAATAAATTCATTTGAATGCAATGAATTTTATGTAACAAGTTTCATTTTTATACTTTCTTTTATAGGAGTATTTATATATCACTTGGAAACGATTGGACTCAAATCTTCTTTTTTTGTACATAAAGTGTTAAGAACTATTTGACTAATACGACCCTGGATCATATTTTATTGCTAATTAAAAAAATATGAAGAAACAAAAAAATTAATATTAATTATTCGACCATATAGAAGATAAATCTATAAATAAATATCACAATATGCATTTAATTTTGTATTTTCTAGATATGTACGATAAATTTACAGTAACTAAGAAATAAAAAAAAATTTTGTTTAAAAGCTGAATTGAATTTTTGAGTATAATTTTTTTTTATTAAGGTAATATTAGAAGATAAATTTATTTGGTAGTTTCTTAAATTAAACGATTACACTTTTGAATCCTGACATTAAAACCTGAAATGTAGCGTGCGGGTTGAATACGGTGTTATTTTTATATTTTTAAAACTTGGTATATTTTTTCAATATAAAAAAGTTCTTTAATGTATTAATGCAGATATTTTTCTATATTTCCAGAAATACCCAAACCACATTCTTCAACATACCCATCAAGAGGAGGCTTAGCAAGCAGTAGAGCTGAAGGTCAGTGATACCATTTTTTGAAATCTTTTTGTGATCTTTTTTACTTATGATAAAGACGTATGTGTGTGTTGTGGTTGTTTGTGTATGTCTGTGTGTCGGCGTTCTACAAACCAGTCCGTTTAACCTAAAGCTGTCAAACTTGGCATATGTATGTTTTAGACAGTGGAAATATGAAGTTAGGAATTATTTCTTTTTTAACTTTTAATTAAAAATATAAAAATATGCTGACATTTTTTAGCGATAAGTTCCAAAGATATCACAGCTTAAAAACAATTTTTGTATCATCTTAAAATTCAAAACATTATTTTTTAAATCATACCAATCTTTTTTACCACATGAATATTCTTTCTTAATTTAAGCTATATTACGTAAATATACCGTAAGCATATTTTCATACAAGAATCCGAAAAAATTTAAACAAATGTTAAACATATCATAAATAAAAATGCAAAAAGCCTTAGAATTCTAGAAGACCGGAATTGTTGATAAAATCACTATCGAAAATATTTTATCGTTTTTTTTAATGAATTTTGGGAATAGTTGGCAAAAAATAAGGGAAATTCATGTTATTGGTGGTCTGGTTTACAATACTCTTTCCGAGACTGTATTCCAAATCAGCAATATTCGAATACTGGTAGTTCAGTGTGCACTTAAACAAGGAATTTAGGGTTGGGAAATGTCGCCAAAAGTTCTCATTTATTCAAAATATTGAGTTATGGACTAATTTTTTTTAAGTCTAGGAAGAAAGTAACATATTCCATATATTGTGGCAAAATCGGGGTTTTACCAATGCTGATACTTAAAGTGCTTCGAAATAGTTTTGACAAAATACAAGATGTCGCATTGCCCTTTTATCAGCAGTCATTTGTTCATTCATATATTTGACGCAGCCAAATGGACTTAGAACAATTATCATCAAAAAATCTCGATTGCGTTTGGTGACATTAAATAATTAACGGCATTAACTGTGAAAGATGTCGTTAAAAATCTTTTGTTTGTTTCGGTTACTTTGTTAACAGTATCAGTAGTAGAATAAATTACAATCTTGCCATTCATTTATTCAAGTTTTAAAAACTTAATATGCAATGTGAAGCCATTCTGGAAAAAAATAGCAAATTGACTACCCACCATCGTAATCAAAGGGAGCAGATCGACATTTTCGAAGAACTGATTAGGTCGTGGTTGCAATATGCTCCATTCACAAAGTTGTCATTAGAATCAAATAAAAATCAGAAATGTGAAAAGGGGAAATTGGGAAGAATCTCAGGGATTCTTCTGACGATACTTATTTTTACACCATGCTTTATCATTAAAGAGAAATGACTAAATAAGATTAACTGTAGCAAAAGGAGAAACTGCATTACGGAGAAATGAAAACTTAACTCTTTGTTTAGACTATATGTATAAGAATGCATGAATAGCTTTTATAACAGATATATCAAATGTTAAATTCATGCTGCATGTCTTAATTTTTTTTTATTCGAAATGAATTAATCATGAACTGGCAGATATAATCGCCGTGCTATTAAGTACCCAAAATTGGATTTTGTTATGAATTTTCCTACCATGCGTATATATCCGTTTGAGCATTTTTTAAAAATATACTAATAATACAGTATCTCTAAACTCTGACTATAAGAGTGATATTTATCTCTGAAATTTAATTATTGTCAAGCATCATTACTAACTTACTACTTTATTACTACTTTATACTACTACTTATTACTTTACTTACTTACTTCTTTATTAATATCAATTCCTGTATTCTATGTTCGAGGAGGGCATTAGACGACAATTAAATGTTTTCGGGTTAATGGCCATTTCCACAAGTAATAACCTTCATATAGCCATTTACATCCAAGGTGGTCTGTAGCTCCACCGAAAACTTTAATCAAATGGGTAGTTAAACACTTAAGACAAACAACCCTTGTAGAAGAACATTCTCGACGTAGTCAAGGGGCGATAGTTACAAAGGGCTCATCGCCAGTTCGTAAAATAAAAGAAAAGAATACACTAGATAACGAATTCGATAAAATAGGTTTCATGTAAGATAAATTTACAATAAATTAATAATACATTAGCATAAATTGTAATATTCAGAACTTGCATTGCTTCAAATACGAGAATCTTTGAAATTTTTACAGATGCTCACTTTAAACCAAAATAAGCCATCAGAAGTCATTATATATTTAATTTGAAGGCACCGAAATTAGAATCTAGCTTTTAAAAATATACAATATATATATATATTTTAAAGAACACCGGGAAAAAGGAATTAGATAAAAGAATGCTAGCATTCGCAAAAAAAACCAAAACTAAGATTTGCTCTCTTAACTATCCTTATTTATTCCCAATAGTTAAATTTCATAAAAATCCATTAAAATTCAGATTTGTGACCTGTAGCACTGGCAGTTATAATTACTATACGGGTAAACATTTCTTTAAATACTTAAAAATTATCCTGGACAAAATAAAAGATGAAGAACACTTTATTATTTCTAGTAACAAAGAAATTCAGGATTTTCTTAAAGATAACAACATTAATAAACTTAATACTTTTGATTTCGAAAATTACATATAAAACTTCGACAATACTATTATTGTAACTAATTGCTATCCAAAAGATTTAACTCAGAAACGAATAAAAATCAACTGGAGGCTACCTTTCTGGATTTAAAAATCGAAATTGATAATGATAAAACAATAGTTGGTATATACGATAAAAGGGACGAATTCAACTTCAAAATAACAAAACTATGTAACTACCATTCCAATCTAAACTCTAAAATTTTCAAAAATCTAATTTTCTCACAAGTTAACAGGATCAAAAGTTTTTGCAATAATAAAAATTCCTATATTGAAGCATCAAACAACCTCATTAATAATTTAATTAAAAATGAATTTCCTAAAAATTACTTTAATGTCAATTTTTTAATTAAACAAGGTATGGTTTGGGATTAATCCTTTGGCTTAAATAAAAAATAGAACTTTCCTTGCATATTATATCACTCAATAGGTGGCGCTGCGAGCTTACAATTTTTACCTAAATTACCGTTTGCTTTGTGTTTTTAATAAGCGGGAATCACAATCGATAGCTTAAAATTTCTTTGACTGTTGAAGGTATGTTTTTGCCTTTTCGTTTTTTCTTTAGTGTTTTTTATGGTATTTTGGTGTTTATTGTTTTTTTGTTATTGTATTTTTACTTATTAGTGGTTTTTCTTCTAATTTGTTGTTTTGTATTTTCCTTTCTGTTAGAATGGTATATCTCTTGGGCCTAATTTCAGGGGATTTTCGGTTCACGAAGGAATCATTATTAGACATAATTGTCTGAATTTCCTTAACAGAAAAAATCCCTTTTTTTGAATCCCTGCCTGAGGGTGATCCTTGAAAAAGTCTTTGGGCCGGATTCTTTTTTTATACATTTTTTATATATTTTTATTTGGTTTATTTGTTTTTCCTTTTAACTTGATTTTTATACTTTTGTATCAGTTCATCTGTGTTTTAGAAGTAGCTGCATTTGCGCTCTCTAAATACTATGAAGTTTTT